>JBCAUA010171520.1:0-21818 GCA_038406235.1 Peronia verruculata | reverse complement strand
CCCCCCCCCCCCCCCCCCCTCTTCCCCCCCTCCTCCCCCTAAATTGTGTTTTTGCTCAAAATATTCGATTTTGGGTTTCTGTTTTCTCTTTAAAAGTGCGGTCTCTGCTGAATATAAAAATGGTATCAAAAAGTTGATATGTCCATTCTAAGGTGTCAGGAGGGTGGTGAAGCAAAGGTTGACCTGTCCCTCAGCCATCCAGACTCTTGCTCATTTGGGGCTCTTCATTCAATCACTATTTTGCTGGACATGGACAAATTGCATAGAAGAGACCTGATTATGATCGCCTTCATCAATATCAGGAGCCCCAGTGCCAGGGGTAGACGCTGAGTGACCATTTGAGGCGCTGAACACACCGAATATTGGGGAAAATGTTCACCTGGACCTACGAAATAGATTTCCCATGGCCTTATGAGGGTGAAATATGCTGTGTTTCTGATTTTTCAGAGTGTAATTGTGGATTATCTGTCACAGGAAGGGTACAAACACTCTTGGTTTTGACCAAAGAAGACATGGCAGCCATATATAGCTCTATCTGGACCCTAAAATGACTCAACGGAAGCCCTTTTGCTGACGGGGGTAGGGAAGCCAAAATGGAGGACAAATGGGAGTAGGGGCACAAGAGAAGCCAATAAAGGCATAGAAATCATGGAAGAGGTCTAGTAGGTGAAACAGATGTTTTGGGATTGAAAGTCCGATCAAAAGCTCTTTACCGCTGTTTTTATTTTAGCGAAAAAAACTTTAAATGCGTTTTTCTCAAGATGCATTTTTTTTAGCATAAATGTGCTATCTACTTTTATATTTACTGAGCAATGGCCATGAAATTTGGCATGAATATAGAACAAAACAAAATCTAAATTTTGTTTGTGGGATTTTTCATATCGTTTCGAATTTTTGAGAAATTTGAGATTTTGGGGATCAATTTTTTGAAAAATCTGTGACCTTTTCACATACCAAATTTAAAAAATTTTCAAAAAAAAAAACTAAGCATTTTATCAAAAATCTGTTCTGACAAAATTTAGATATGGAATGGTAAAATACGTACACAAAATTACAAGCACATCAGTTGGTAAAGTTGAGAGTCTATCAAAGGTAAAGTTATGCAATATTGCGTAAGAAAATCCAAGATGCCTGCCATTGCCATGGCAAACCATGTGTGATTTTTTTTTTTTTTTTTGTTGTTGTTGTTTATTATTTTCCTCTAATTTGAACAAGCCGAATTCGATGGTAATGGTTGAAATCATCTCCCCCCAGCAGTTTCCAAAATGACTTCCAGGACACACACACACCCCCCCCCCCCCCTTAATGCTTATAGGCAGGATTTTGAAAAGTGTTTTACAAGCCTTGAGCATTGATCATATGAAAAAGCAATAGAATTGCTGCAGGAAATTGACTTTTGATGAATTTCTTCTCCTTGACAATTATTTCAGGAGTCTTCATGATGGTTGCTGGTGGTATAGTGGCTGGTGTTCTCCTAATTTTCATAGAAATTGCTTACAAAAGACATCGTGGCTTGAAAGAAAAAGAGCTTGAGCTGGCAAGAAATGCTGCAGACAGATGGCGAGGAAATATTGAGGTACTGGAACATTTACAGTTGTCATAAATTCAAAATCTTAGAGAAAAAAAAAATGCTTTTGCTTATTTTCTATGTTGTATAGATGTCAAATGATCATTTATGTTACTTTGATGTAAAATTATTTCATGTGTTATCCATGAACTGCCTGGTCTGTATTTCCTTAAAATTGTTGATTTAATTTCTGATTTTTTCAAACCTTAACAGCTGGAGATTTTTATTTCATGTGCATATCAATGTATCAGGTAAATATAATCTCCTGACTATAAGTGAAACGAATTCTTTAATATGTCTCAATATGTGAATAGCAAGATATAGCAAGATATTCATGATATTGAAGACAAGATTTTAGCAACATGGAAAAGTAACTGAAATCAATTTTATTTTGTTTGGAATATAATTTGCATTTATTTGCATGAAATTTTATATCACAGTTCCATTAATGATGTCAAATTTGTTGTAAAAAAAAAAAAAAAAATTGCTTGTGGCAAAGCCTTCCTGGGGTGAGCACTGGAAGTTTTTTTTCTCCAACTGCATTCAGAGAACTAGGTAAAGAAAAAACACTTGCTATGGGCCTCAACACCTGACAGCATCCTATGTGCATTGTGTGTGACATTCAAAAGTACAGAAGTACACATTCTGGTCAAACTTTTTGTGATGATGTACCTGATAAAACCTTTTTTTGCTTTGCTATTGCTCTGTTACTCAGTAAGAAATTAAATGTAGTAAATTGGGCATGAGTACAGAAAAGGAGAGATAAAATGGGAAAAAGGATATATGATTTTTTCATCTTGAATGACAAAATATTTCAGCCACCAAAGACGATTTTTGTTTTTTTTTGTTTTTCGTAAATCAAATGAGAAATAAACAAAGGAAAGAATATAAATATAAATCAGTTAAAGAGCAATTTCACATCATATACAGTTACAATGCAGCAAACAATGGATGAGGTCACTCAGAAGGTTAATGAATTATCATCCCAGCATCTGATGCAAAGTTCATTTTGATTATCCAGGTTTTGCTGAAAATATTTGCTTGAATTTCTTTCAGCAGATGGATGACATGTTGTTTGATATATTCTTTCTCTAGCATTCTTTGATATAGATTAAAAGGGTATAGAACTTCTTGTTACAGTTACTTTGCTCCAGTGAAAGATCCTAGTGAACAGCTGTATTAAAATAGATTGAACTCATCTTATCAAGCAGTACAACAATGCACAGTCAACATCATTTTACATTTGTGAAACATTATCTTAATTTCAAAATTAAATATACATATTTAGTCTGTGTTTGGAAGGATTGGGGTCAAAGAGTTCTTAAGCGACCTGATACTATCAGTTGATGGATGAATTTATAATAACATAACAGCTATACTATTATTAAGACATAAGACTGGTGTTGGGAAAGATTCAGTCGCAAAGTTAAAGAGTTTTACAGGTAAATGGGTATTGTTATCAATTTTAACACCTGAAAAGGGTAAAAAGAAACCCTTAAAAGAAATGTGCGTTAATCATGGCATCACAATGGTGGCACTTTAATTGCACTGGGCTTGGACTGAAACCACAAGCGGGGTCACGAGTATCAGGTTACCTGGCGGGCGCTGCACCGTGGCGGGAAATAGACTGAGTTATAGGGCTGTCTCTTCATTAGATTTACCCCTTTATGTTAAGGAATGCAAGAATGGTTTCTTTTCGACTGTACTAAGCTAAAGTGATTGTAATGTTTCGTGAAAAAAACAGACCTCTAGCTTAAATACTTTTGCCGGGAAACTCTTCTGAAGTTGGGCTAATTTTCATCTCAATATGTAATTATGAGTGATATTTTCAGTTATTGTTAATAACATAACCACACATCAGATCGAATTTTAGTTTCATGATGTTATAGACAGTGCCAAATTTAGTATCCTCTTCACCAAAAATAGTGCCTCCACGGCATTTTTCTTCCTTATGCAGCTGTTTTTGCCCATTCAAAACATGATACTCTAGGTTCAAATGAATTTCTGTATGCATTATTACTTTTTTATCTTTCACCAAAATAAAGAAAACAATCACCTAACATTTCCATACCATGACTGTTGATTACTTTCAAGACTTCACATTCAATTATAAACACGATTTCATACTTTCTCCCATCGATATAGACTATGTGTGTGAGACAACGAGTCAATCCTGATCCAGTAACCCCCATTTGGTGGCCTTTCCTTTGATTGATATAGTTGGAACTGTTACACGAAGCATTGGGTTGACTTGATGAAGACGTGAATTCATTATGAACTTCAATTTCTCCAAATCATTATGAATGTCACTGGCCCATTTTTCAAGCTTTGATATGAACTGTTAGCTGTTTTCTGTACATTGCTCTTTAGTCGTTGTAAGGCCAGAGGTTGTCCCTTTGTTTTGCACCTCATAATTCTTCTGCGGGTATCAGCCTCAAGTTTGTTTTTTTTATTTATTTTATTTTACTTTTTTTTTTTTTTTCAAGACAAAAGTGAACATTTCTTCTTCATCATTTTTCAAAGGCCCATCTTTAACGTTGTTATTATTGTCATCAGTTGTGGTATATAACTGTTTAATGTGTGGTGATGTCACACATTCACATGCAAGAGTTGAAGGTCTCAGAAATTTTGAGGATGTTGAATAATCAATGGGATTAAAAAAACAGAATGAGATACTGTAACATATAATGGTAAACGTGCTGTTGTTCTCCATCACCCGATATTTCTTCAGTGCTCTCTGCAACACTATTACATTTTCACTCTGCCTTGTTCTGTTTCCTTGTGACATATCCAGTCTCTGTTGTGCACCATGAGTGCACACGGAACAGGGTTGACGTGTTTTTGAACTATCAAAAGCACACCGGATATCATACTGTATTCAGCTAGCTCTTTGGCTCTTTATATGCAACAGTGCTTTGTCTCCATTTGACATCTCTAATAGAGAAGAGACAAGTTTGGCATACTTAGAGTGGGTCCCATCTTTGTCTCCTCTTATCAATAGTAAAAACAAAGTTAATGTCCTTCTTCACTGTCTCACACATACAGTTTCTTCTTCCTCTTTTTATGTGCATATTTCTTTGTTCTGAATCACAGTTTCCTTCTACACACTTCATTCTATATAGCCCTGTGTCCGTCCAATGAATGTTCTTCCATTGTAAGCATATGGGAAAGATATCAAACAGTATTCGATTTGGGGCCCGTTAGAAAAAATTTTAAGAACCATCGAGATAACCTCCATCAGGAGGTTGAAAGACGTATATAGAACGTAATCATGGTAAGCACAGGTTGTGATATTCACACCGCTATAGTTATAAAAGTAATGGTGACGAGGATATGAAATTTAGAGGATTAAGAGTTTAAATGTAGAAGATGACAATCATACAAAAACTGAAGAGTCACTGCCGAGGAAATTTGAGATATAATTAATCATCTAACTGATTAGAGACAGAAATGTAGGTTTCTATACATAGTTTTCAAACATCCATATCACTCACACTAACAATCATAGAGATATATATGGGATTTCCATTGTTCTAAAGAGCTTAAACTAAACTTTGAAATGAATTCTTTAAATCTGGATGGGGAAGAAGTAGAACTAGACTTCTAAGGCTTTAAAGTTGGTCAATTTATGAGTCACAGGAAGAATTTGCCGGTACGCTGGCGTTCCACTTGTTGAGCCCATGACAGGTGGGCGGGAAGGACAATTAATGGCCTTGCAGCACGAAATGGCAGCCCGAACTAACAGTCACATTTTTGGGGGTTTTGTGACACCGTGTAATAAGAAAGAATGTTTCGGAATGTTCATTTTGTTATGTCGATTTACTAAATGAAACTATAGGCTGATATGAATCTACCCACATTACAAAAGTCTTCCACTTCCCTGACCACACTTTTCTTTCATATTAAGCATAGCCAAGACCAAGCTGAGGTACCGCATTAATTTCTTCAGGCAAAGAAATTGTCTGTGAATGTGTCAAATACCGGTACCCACAATGTGCTGTAATGTCAAGCTCTATGACACAACAAGAAGTTAAGGCCTGAGGTGCAAGCATGTAAAAACCAAGCACCTGCCCTCCACCATATCACACCTCACCCATCACTCATGGCCCCAGTGGGGTATGAGTATGACGTACCGTGAGAGGGTGCTGCATATTATCTGCGTGTGTGAGGCTGTCACGATTTCATTGCTATTCGTAGCACAAAACCATGATATCAGAGGATGGATTGACACATCTTGGATTGACATGATGGAATCATACACACTTGCAGGCATTTAATCAGCCAGATCAGTTGTGCTTGTCAGTGTCTTCTGAGGCAGTATTGTGAATTCAATAGGCTTTTTTTCAGTTTCAAATTTGAAACAATGAAGATCTGTCAATGTGGTGTTTGAAACTGACTATAAATGTAGTTTAGATCTAGGCCTAGTATTAGTAATGAATTCATTGGAACTACACATATAATAATAGCAAGTATTTCATATCAGAGCATAAGAGAACAGATTTATCACTGGAATTCAAAATTACACTGATATATGAAGTTGATGTAGATTAATGAAAACGTTGGACATCTGAAGAAAGTACATGTGTGGTGAAACAGACGAGATAACCAACCACAGGAGGTTGAAAGACAAAACAGAACACACATATATATATATATGTGTGACCTTCCAAATTCGATTTTGTTTCATGGCGAACTCTTTCAGGGGAAATAATAATGTAAATACACCACTGACATACAATAAATATCCATAAAAGTATTAGCACATGTCTAAGAATGAAACAGCTTCCATGGGTTGCATTTACTGTTTTCAGAATGTTCCTTTTGGTTCTTGCAAAACAGCGATAGAACTAAAGGTTTCCCATTCCTGGCAAATTTTGTATTACCCATTTTAGAGTGTAAATATATCTCTCACACTGAACAGCAGTACAATAATGCATCCTTTCTAACAAATGTTATATATAGTTTTTATTTAATCAACTCTTAAAGTTTTAATTTTTCAATCAGAATATGCTTTTTTTTTAAATTTTAAGTCTTACTTCATAAAGTTCATTATTTGTACAATATCTTGAAATGTATTTTTGCTTGGTATTTCAGTGGTTTGTGATGTTGTTGTTTTTTTATCGTTGTTGTTTTTTGTATATATTGTTTTTGCTTTTGTTTTTTTCTTTTCTGTGTTCTCATGTTATTATTCCTATTTCTCATTAATTCAACAGAAGAGAAAGAAACTGCGAGAGACGTGGCAATATCTCCATGCCCTCCGTGGCTCAGGAGATTTAGAAATCAAGTAGGGAATTATTTTGAGGCATGGGGATGGGCATGAGCCTATTGATTAACATCAGTAATCTTACTACCTGATAAGGTTTCAATGTGTAATATCATTTATTACAACATTTATATGGACAATCTCAGACAAATGGCACGCTGTGGATATGTAAAAAATTAGAATACTGTGAACGTTCAGTTTTAATCTTTTGGAATAATGTCTTTGATGTCACAGAGGATGAATACATACTGAGGTCAAGGAAGAAGTTTCAGTCATTCTGGGGGAGAATGAAATTTGGTATAAAGATGAAGTAACCAGCAGAGCTTAGAGCCTGTGAACTTCTTTAGTAATTAATTTGCTAAATGATGGAATAATTTCTCAAATTTCTGACCCAATTTTTGTCTGTTAAACTATAATTATAGACAACATGATATTTTAAATGATAAGACATTAATGTCACTGATTATCATTGATTCTGATAAATGAGAAAAGACATATCTTTTCAGTCAGTATTAAGATCAGCTCCGATTGAACAGAAATTGACAAGATTATGAAAGAAAAACATATTTAAATTAGCATTTAAAAAGTGTTCCATAGTCGATAACAACAAAATTCAGAACCATTTAGAACCTCAGTGACCAGACTTGCACTGACTGTCCTCATCTCCAGGATTTTGGACACCACTTGTTTTGTAAAGGAATGACATGCGAACTGTTTAATGTCGAACTACTGCTTTGAACAAGCATGTTGTGTGACACACTTTTCAGGCATGTGTTTAGATAATGATGCTCGTACTTAACAGTTTGCTGCGTTAACAGTCACTGTGTGTGTGTTTTGTCTATATATTTGAGTGAATGATCATGGTGAACAAGCTATTGATATTGAAGGTATCACTTGACATACTTTTGCTGTCAGAGTCATTTGACTGATGTCAAATTGGCATGAGAGAAAATGTCACAAAAGCACTTTTATTCGTAACTGAGGAAGTTTTGACTGAGGTGTGCCTCAATTCAGACAGTGAGGACAGTGGTGCGCTAGCCAGTTCACATTATAAACTGAAATCAAAAGTACCTAGTTCCATTCGAAAAAGAAAAAAAAAAAGAAAAAAAACTTGATTTAGATTTGTGACATTTGATTGGTCTCATTAATGTAGAACAAGAATGCTTGTCACAAGTCCTGGAGGGACAAGTATTGTACTCATCGCTGGTCACTAAGGTGTTAAACATTATCTTACATGAAAGTATGATTTCAGTCTACTTCTGTCACTTAAACCACAACAGAGGAAGTCAGTCTCATTTTCATTCATAATTTTTTTGGGGGAAAAAAAAAACATTCTCTAAAAACAAAAAGCATAGTATAACTGCACATTGGAGCCTTATCAGAGAATTACGGGATCATATTTTCAAGTGGCTGAAGCCTTACTATTATTTTTTTGTTCACCTTTTTTTTTTTTTTTGTAAAGAAAGATTTTTTTAAAGCTGTGGCATGGTGGTTATTGAATGATCTTCTAGGTAAAATAATATGGACAAAACTATTACTGTCGGGTGGCCAAATGTAACTGGTACTTGAATATACCCTATATCTCATCCTAACTCTTACCCTAATCTAATACCAAACTCTAAAACTAACCCAAATGTTAGACCTAACCCTATTAGTAACTGTCCTGAAGCCCCTTGGCCTGGTGTGAACTTCTTCATTTCTGGTGTGTAGTATGTAGATTTAAAATTTACAAGGTCTTGTCCAATGTCCCAGTTCAAGTCAGGGGATGTAACATAAATGGTTGAAATGTAAAACCTAATCGCAATATAACGCTGAGTCTACTTTGACCACCTGATCACAGTAGTCAATATTAAATGGTTTCACAATTCAGATCAGTCATAATGAATAGGTTTAATCCAACCTACTCCCACTCTCTTACATTATCATATATATCATATAATTGCAAGTTATTTGCACATTGTATTTTTTATATGTCTTTGAAATATTTCTTGTATCTTGTGTTTTTTTCACTGCAAATGGCTTTTCACTATTGGGAGCAAATTTTAATTCATTTGAAAGACTGTTTACTGATGTGGTCTCACTTTCAGTTCCCACCCCTCTAATTTTCTGCATTTTGTCTTACATTTGACAATGAGATGAGGAGACATTCAATTTAGGCTAAAAATTGAGGCTGCGTGGACTCAGCAAAGAAAACTTTTTCCAAACCTGAAATTAGCCACAGGAACCAGGACTTATTGAAACTTGGCAAACTTGCCGTTTGACATTTGCATTGTAGATTTGGACAGTTTGAGCAGAAGATCCTGGGATGAATAACTGTGATGTGACTTAAACTGGTGCTTTTGCATGAAGTGACCAAATGTTTGAAACTGGGAATTTCATAAATATTTTGATTTAAAAAAATCATAAATAGAGAAAAAGACTGAGAAGATTTTTCTGTTTAATTCAGAGATACTCATCCAACAGCACAGTGAACTGTTCTCGGGACATTTATATTAGAACTTAATTTGAGTACTGGCAAGTCTGGAATCAAACCTGTGTTGAATACTTGACAAGTCCAAATTCAAGTTAAGTATGTCTCCATCTCTACGTACTCAGACTCGTCATCATCGTCAGCATCCATTTGTCTTGAGAGATGATGTTGTAGCACTAGGATTGGGAAGGGCATCTTCTAGAGGGGCTGCTGAGCCCCACCTTAGAGTGGCAGTTTCGCAAACAGTTGTTGCAAATAAAGGGGGTGACACTGCCACAGAGGCTTTCCTTGCCTTTCTCCTTGCCGTCTTGCCAGGGAGCTGGTCATATTCTGGTGGTTTCTGCCCACTTCACTCCCTCACTGACAGTGGCTCTCCAGAACTGGCAGTTGTTGGCAGAGCATTCCCAGATGTTGGGGTCGATGTGGGCTGCCTTCATGTCCCACTTGCAGACGTCTTTGAACTCAATCTATGGCCTTCCTGTGGGGCAGGAACTCACGCGGAGCTCCCCATATGGCATGTCCATGCGATGTACGTGGCCTAGCCACTTAAGGTATTTCCAGCTAAGTAGTGCAAACAGGCTTGTGATGCCGGCTTGCTGGAGGACCTCTGTATTTGTCACCTTGTCTTGCCATTTGATCTGAAGGAGGCATCTGAGGCAGTGTAGGTGGAAGCTGTTGAGTCACTTCTCCTGGCCAGCATATGTAGTTCAAGACTTGCCCCCATATAGCAAAGTGCTGAGTACACAGGCCTGGTAGATGTGTAGCTTTGTCTTCACTGTTAGCGGTCTGTTGCTCCAAACATGCTTATTCAGATTGGATATGACTGCAGTGGCTTTCCCAGTCCTGCTGGACATCTCTCTGTCTCTAGCTGGCAATGGTGGACACGAGGTACATGAAAGTTTCCACAACCTCGAGATGTGTGTTGTCAGTGGTGATGTCCGGGGCTGTGTCTGTACCCTGGGCTAGGATATGTCTTCTTTAGACTGATGGTCAGTCCTGTGCCTTACAGGCATGGGACAGGCAACTGACTATTTGCCGTAGACCAACCTCAGTGTGAGACGTCAGCACTGCATTGTCTGCAAACAGCTTCCCTTCTGCTCTGGTGCAGATAAATATGCCTTCCTTGCAGTTGGCAAAAACATACTGAGGAAGCATCGAGAAGAAGATCCCAAACAGCTTTGGTGCCAGGACGCAGCCTCGCTTCACACCACTGCTCACAGGGAACGTCATGGATGTGCCACCATTGAAACAGACTGTGCTGTCCTTGTCCTCATGAAAGGAAGTCACCATCTGGAGTAGTCTTGGAGCCTTCCCACAAGAAAAGCAGTCAATGGCTTTACTGAGTTCCTCCTCTGTAGGCAGGGCATCAAACTTCTCCATGACTGTGAGGCTGAGTAGGGCATCCAGAGCTGCATCAGTCCCATCATTCTGTGTTGCGTACAGCTCCAGTAATGCTCCACCCAGCATTCAAGCTTATTGCCCTGGTCTGTGACGACCTTTCCCTTATTGATCTTCAGCACTTCAGCTCTTCAGTCTTGGTTGCAGCAGGGCCGATGGCTGTCTCGATGCCATCATACATGTCCCTCGCTTTACCCGTGTCAGCGGCTGACTGGAACTTACTGCATAGCTTCAACCAGTAGTCATTTGCACAGCGGCGGGCTGTCTGCTGGGCCTTGTTGCTTGCAACTCTGAGAGCGTCCCAAGTGTTGGTGCAGGGTTCTGCTTGTGGGCCAGCAGGGCTTCCCTCTTAGCTTCTGTGACTGGCTGCATCTCTTCCCAGTGTGCTTCATTCCAGTCTGCTTTTTGGCGTTCTTTCTTTTTGAAAGAGTGCAGATGTGGATATGATGCCCCTCAGGAAGCCCTACTTGCTGTCAACATTGGTTCCAATGAGTGTCAGCAAACAGTTTCTCATGGAAGGCATCTTCAAACTGCTGTATTCTCTTCGGGTCCCTCGTGCAACTGGTGTTGATTTGTGGGAGATCTTTGGTTTTGGAGAAAAGTATCCTCTTGGTCATCAGCCTCTCTTTACTGCAAATGAGGAAGTGATCTGTTTCGCTATTTGCGCTGTGGAAAATTTTTGTGTGGAGGATGCTGCTTAGATCCGCACACCTGGTGATGATAAGGTGGAGATGGTGCCATTGGCAAGACCAGGGGTGTCTCCAGGAGACTTTGTGGCATTTCTTACACTTGAAGTATGTGTTGTCACCCTGCCTATGCCATGGTGGCCAAGACGGGAGGGCCAGGTATTGCAGTGGGCTCCCATTCTAGGATTGAAGTCCCCCCCAGTAGATACAGTCCTTTGGCATGAGTAGTAAGTTGGTTAAGCCTTTCAACCCCACCAAATGGGGGTTATCTCGGCTATTGGCATGAGGGATGCTGGACATTGCCTCATCCAGTGCCCCGTGGAACTGATCCTTGGCCTCTGGGGTGGAGAAGAGTATTGGCACTTAGACGCTGAGGAGGTTGACGAAGCCTGCTGTTGTTGAGAGGTGGAGAGTAAGGATCCTCTCTGTTCCACCAGTTTGTGGTTCAATGGCTGCAGACAGCGAGTTCTTCACAGCAAAGCCCACACCTTACCGTCTAGGATTGTCATGTGACAGGTCCTGCCAAAAAAAAAGGTGTAGTTGGCCTCTCTGATGAGACTGCTGTCAGCCAGGCGGGTTTCCTGAAATAGGCAACGTCGACATTCAGCATAGCCAGCTCCCTGTTGATGACTGCAGTCAATCTAATGGAGATCGTCTGTCAGTCCAGTACACATGGTCCATATGTCCCAGTTCACCCGTGGAAGAGCTGGAGTCTCTTTCTTCCTTTCATTTCTGCCTGGTGCAGAATTTTCAGCTCGCTTGTCAGGATGATCAGTCCCTAAGCCCTGCGCACCTGGCAAAGCAGGCAAGCTGTGGTGGGACAACACCTTACTGGCTGGGGGCTGCCAACTTGAGGCAAGTGGTAGCTGTCCAGTGAGACATGATTAGCTCTCCCACCATTGAAAGTAGCCCCAGGCACTCATTTCCTATGCCAGTTGGAATAAGCTTTTAACTGGTAACAACCGAAGTCTTGCAACGACACAGGAGTGTCCTCTCCAGTGTGCTGTGAGCCTGGGCGGAGGTATATGGAAAACTTGGGATGCCCGGACATCGTCTTCCAACCCCCTCCCCCCTTCCCCCTTTTTTTTTTTTTTTTGGAATAAAACAGCAATATCAAAGAATGTTTATCCTCAAATTTGAATTATGAGATATCTCAGTCAAGTTAAACAGGACTTAATTTCTTGTGTAAAATGTCTTGAAAGACACAAAAAACTATTGTCAACATTTTCATCATCCAGAGCTACCCATGCCTTCAGTAATCCAACACCTTGAGTCTTATAGTATGGTAGTTTGGCACACTTCTACAATGAGTGAACTCTGAAATCACATAGTTTGAATATAAATTCCCCAATGTCTATGCATGGCCATGTTTGCATTGTTGGTTGTGTAAGTTTGGTTTCAGTATTATTTTATAAAAGAAATAGAAGAAATATTAAGAAGGGAAGGAAGCTTTTCAGCTGAACAGTGACAACATATTATTGAGGCAGAAGTGAGGTATTTTACAATGTTCTGAAGGAATATAAATAAGCAAGTTGTATGTGGAATCAGTTTCTTCACAATTGTACCCTAAAATAAGAGTGATAGCTACTCTTGTTTTCTGTTCTTCATGTATTATCACACACTTTTGTTAAATCTAGCATGTATTTTGTCATTTGTGTTTTGTTTTTTTTTTTCTTGGTGGTTTGCTTTTGTCTGTTATGTTTTTAGTTTTGTTTGTTTATTTTTTTCTTTATATTGACAGGTGTAGGGAGATTTTGTAAATTTCTTTGTTTGCCCCCTCCGTTTTTTTTTTTTTTTTAGCAAGCATCACTCTCAGGACATCATATCAGCTGAATCTGTGTGTTTTGTATTCTTTTAGCTACTGTTTTGAAAGGCAGAGGGGAGATGGAATGGCATATATCACACTTTCTTTTTTTCCTTTTTTTTATTTTAAGGGTTAATTGATTAATTGTTAATTTTGTCAGTGATTCGAAAGAATAGTGAATAGGATAGTTGCTTCATGTGGTTACTGTGGAAATTTCTGTCATCTTAGACTAAACCCTAGCAAGTACCTTTTTCAAAACCTTGAGGCTTTATTGTATTTATAACAGCAAGCGTCAAGTTTTCACTTGTCAAATATATATTACGTGTAAAATTAACTTGGCTTTTATTTTAAAAAATCTGCCCTCTCTGTCTTTTTTAAATGGAGTAGAGGGACAGTTGGATTGGCCAGCTTGGGGGCAAAACTATTTCCAATTGTTTTGTTTTTTTCTATAAGAATATCCAATTCTGAACTAGACTGTAAGAAAGAAAATTCATATGACTCTTAAATTATTTTGTACAGATTTTTTGTATAAGTGGAAGGTGTGAAGAAAAAGTAAAAATTCCTCAAAATTTCCCATAAAATTAAGGAAAAAAATAGCATCACCAAATTTGTATTCAGTCTTTACCATGGCGAGACTGGTATCAGAAGACACATCAATCCTTCCATTACACTTGTGTCAAGGGTGAAGACTATAGGAGGAAACAGTGTAACTTGAAAAAGATTGATGTTGTATATTTTGACTAATATTATCATTATTATTATTGTTATTATATCAAGCTGACCACCATTATAGATGCTTTCCACACACTCACATGGCCATGAAATATATGTTGCTCTTTGGCTGCCAACCCATTGGCTTGGTTTTTATAACCGATTCATTCCCAAGCAGGTAAAGGTCAATGGACAGCCATGTTGTTCATATACACACATGCTGATTCTAGTACTTTGCATGTCAGCAGCAAGGCATTAGCCAGTCTCTCATTTATGTTCACTTTTCTGTTGATTAAATTTGTTATATTATTGCTAAAGCTCAGCAAAAACTCAAAAAATGTTCATAATTCCATATGATCACAGTACTCCAAAGACAGTTTCTTTCCTTGTGGAACATGTAATTTGCATTGATAACAGCAATTACTGAGCACAATATTTCAAGTGTAAAAAAGAAAGTCAACGACCTGGAAGCTTATTAATTTAGAATCAGTGAAGTGAGAAACAGGAAATATCCTTTCAAGAGAATATTGTAAACTTGTGAAAAGGCAATGCCAGAAGTGAGGCTCAAGAGAAAAATTTCCAGGGAACATTAGAGAGTGAAGACTCCCTTTTTCATGGTAAAGAGTTATTTTGACATATGTTTAGAAAATTGGTGACAATTTGTACTTTGTAAAGTTGTTTCACTTTGTTGTATTGTCACACATTTGGTTTTGGATTTTTCTCAAAACATTTTTTCCTCCTTATTTTTCTGTCTTCTCCAAAACTTTCTTTCATATTTTGTGTCATATTTGGCTGATTATTATTTTCTTTGACATAATAAAGAAAATGGTATGGGCTTTTTATTACATCCCCTTTGCTTTTTGCGAAAACATTTCTATGTGAAATTAAATGCCAGTTTTATACACATTTGATTTTATTATGGCATTTTCAACAATTCTTTAAAAAAAGGATCATCAATGAAACTTCAATTTGCGTATCATTTTTTAGATATTGGATGTTAAAACCGGCATGCATAGTTTGGAAGGATTTGGTATGGAAGTAGCACAAAAGATATATTTTTAAAAATTGGATAAAATTCAAGACAGTGGCCATTTCCATCACAACCAGACCTTTTAGCAAGTTTCCAAGGACATTTTCTGAATTCAAAAGACATATAAAGTGATCTCCACTAAGAGCTTGGTCTGCCAAAGAGCTCAACTCTGCTTTTGCAGTCCTTTCTTCAAGTTAATCTGTGCCAGTGCGGTAGTAAAACTGTTCTTAAACAGAAGTGGTTACTGTTAGCTTTGTTGCGAGGAAGTTTTTGACTGTAGAGGAAAAATGCTTTTAGATTTAAACAAGACAAAAAAAAATAAACAAATAAAAATATGATTGAGAACTTATCAAGGTGATGTCTGTTTCTCCCCTTGCCTTCCCTCTACTTTTGTGTTTTACCCCTCCCCAGATCAACTAATTACCTATGCTATAATGGGAAAGAGCATCTGAGAGAATTTTGCGAGATGCAATAGTGCACGCCTTTATTATTAGAAACATACCTGTGTTTGCACTTAGTAAAATCAGAGTGAAGTCAGAGGTGGCAGACTGTGTACAGTTAAAAGTGAAATTCCAGAATGGGCAACACCATCAGTAGTGCAAGAACAATATTTATGTCCAAGTCTAAAGCTCTGGCAACCATTATAACAAAAACACTGTTGGATTGTACTTTGCTGTGCTTGAATGGAAACGTAAGAAACACTACCAACAGACAAGAGTCTCTCAATGTACCAATACTTCTGTCTCTTATATCAGTGAAGTGACTGATCTGGTAATACGTGATACAGTTCCTGCTTCAGGAACCAGTAGTTTCAGTGTGTTACTTTTATGATGGCTAAATATCATTTACAAGCTCCAGTAATATTTTCAAATTCATCACCTGCAACGTCAAGCTTTTAACTATCCCTATCTACAAATAACTATATTATAGTATTGCACTAGTCACTTGTACAAATAAATGTAGGAAAATTATTATATAGAGTTGGCTATATGGATATCTGTATATGTTAATACATTATATAGGTTAATGTGTCAAAAGTTCTAAATAATCTAAGCCTTAAATTCAGCATTCATACAATTTTGTTTCTCATTTTGTTGAGATATTAGTACAGATGTGACTTAAAGGTATCATTTTTTTGTTTTTTTTTGTTGTTGTTAGTGTATGAGACAGTATCATATTTCTCATAGTCATGAATTCAAATGTTTCAGATATTTAAATCTACTTTGTTTCAACATGAAATTTAAAGGATTGGTCAGGTTTCATTATTAATGATTTTTGTTATAATAGTAATGGAAGAATCTTAGGTTTCTTGAAGAGAATGAAATGAGGAAAGACATCAGAAGGCTTGTATTTTCTCCATTAGTGTGATTTTATTTCTGTCAGACAATTTAACAGTCAAAATTTGCAAAGTAATAGCCAACATTCTTGAACTGTTGTGTGTTTTCTTTCATTCTAGAAACGAAGAACTTTAAGACAGACCTTGCAGAAGCAGAGGGAGGAACAGATGAAGGCTAACTCCATCTCCAAACAGCCGGGCTCAGCCAGTGGACATCCTCTTCATGCCACCGCCAACACACACGCTTTGACTGTCAACCTGGACAGTAACAACACCAAGCCTATCACCCCTTCTTACCGCAGACCTTCCCTGTTAGAGGCCACTACAAAGAGTGACTGTCTTCCACCTCCCCCTATGGACTTTGTGCCCCCCAGTTATGTGCCAGCTAGATCTGGGCGCACTGTAACCTGGCATAATCCATCACATAGCCCAGATAATCTTGTGTAACTGTCATACCACGTTTTATTCTCTTTTGCAGTGAAATGTTCTTGAGAGATATAAGTCAACAGACTTGTCAATAGTCAGTGATTCATGCTACCTCCTACATTATAGTGTTTACTAAGTGTTGGTGTAGCAGATGGCTCTGATTTGGCTTCTAGTCAGTTAGCGTGTGTTATTAAAAAAGTAGGAATTTGTAAAATCTTTTACATGTAATATATACTTGTAATATTTGATGGCATTACTCATGATAATTATTGCCCAGTAAATTTTTTACTGCTTTTGTACAGATTTGTAAATAATTATACAGTTCCTCAGTTTCTTTTTTAGATGTAAATCTCTTCTCTGGAGAGATGACTTAGCAGATCAAGACATGACATGATATGGTATTGATTGCCATCGTCACTTGTGATGAAAGTTCACAATTATATGAAAAGTTGTGATTCATATTGTCAATCAATCTTGTATTCATTGTGTGTTGTAAAAGGTTACTCATTGTTGGAGCAACATGAAATCATCCACAATTTTCTCCCAAGATAATTATATTTAGTGTTTCCTTGCACCCAACTAAATTTTTGCTGATTTATACTGTGACAGTTATGGTTGGAAGAACAGTGAAAAAATGTTTTGTTTTTTTTTATTAGTTTTCCAGTGTATTTCAGAAAGTGTCAAAAAATATGTAATTAGAAAATGTTATTAGAAAGTTGACATGTCCATTCTGAGGTGTGGTCAAGCAAAGGTTGACCTGCCCCTCAACCACCCAGGCCCTTGCTCATTTTGATCTCTTTATTCAGTGATAGATCATCACTATTTCGCTGGCTATGGGCAAATTGCATATAGAAGATTATGATCTCCTTTACACTATCGGGAGCCCAGTGCCAGGGGTGGACACTGGCTGACCATCTGCGGCACTGACCAATTTCAGTGAAAACGTTCACCTGGGCCTCCGAAATGGACTTCCCTCGGCCTAATTAGCCTGAAATATGCCATTTTTCTGTTGTTTCAAAGTGCATTATCTGTCACAGGAAGGGTAAAAATGCTCTTGGTTTTGACCGAGGAAGACATGGCAGCCATATAGACTCTAAAATGACTCCAGGGAAGATCGGGTTATGGAAGCCAAAATGGAGGAAAAGTGGGAGCAGGGGCACAGGAGAAAGCAAGAGAAGGCATAGAAATCATGGGAAAAGGTCTAGTAGGTGAAAAAAACATGTTTTGGGGTTGTAAGTTTGATCAGAAGCTCTTTAGGGCTGTTTTTTTAAGCGAAAAAAAACATTAAATGCGTTTTTAAATGCCATGAAATTTGAAATATAGAACAAAAAATGCACACAAAAAATGATCACAGGGGATTTTTGATAACTTTTTAAATATTTGAGAGATTGAGATTTCAGGGTCAAATTTTCGCAAAATCCGTGATTTTTTTTATTTATAGATTTCTAAAAATGTATTTAAAAAAAAAAAAAAAAGGCTAATTATCAAACATCCCCTCTGATCTTTTTTAGATATTGAACTGAAAAATATGTATGCAAATTTTCAAAGAAATCGGTTGAAAAATGTGGAAGCCTATTTATTGTAAAGTTACGTAATATTGGGTATTAATATCTGAGATGGCGGCTGTTGCCATGGCAAGCATGAGTGATTTCGAATATTTTTCGATTTTGTTTTCTTCTAATTTGACCATGCCAAATTTGATGGTAATGGTTAAAATCATCTTCCCCCAGCAGTTTCTAAAATGACTTCCAGGACCCGCGCCGCTGCTTACTTATGTCAAAGTCAAAGTAGTTGGCATTAAAATTTAGTGGCAGTTAATTACCAGAAATGTTCCTGATATTTTCATTTCATGCTCACATTTATGCCAAGCTGAGGAAAGGACGGTATAGAAATATCCATATGGATTAGGTGTGATTATGATTTTTGTCATTAATTTATTTATGTCTGTCGGACTGTGTACAATAGCATCTGTGTTAACAAACTTTGAATGTTTCAATAGTAATTTAATTTTTGCATGAGTCTATTCTGATATTTTTTTTTTTGTTCTCTCTTCCAAGTATCTCATGTGGTTGTTTCTGTTTGTATTTTACTCACTTATATTGATTGATGCATCAGTTTCTTATGAATTTATATTTATTTCTATACTGCCTATTGCAGTGTGAAACAGTGGGACATTTTTAGATATAATCTTTTTCTGTTTAAAATTGAATTTTTACATGCTTTTTATCTAAAGTGAATAAAATTGACTATACATATAATGATATAAAATGTAGATATAATATATGAGATGTGACATGATGAAATCAGGCTTTTGCCAAAGGGTTTTTCATTTTTCTTTCTGTGTGTGAAATTTTCTTTTCCTTCCACCTTAAGTAAAAGTTGAGATATCTGCAATTAAAGATGATGGGTGACCTGTTGCTACAGCAGAATTTTGTGAGAACATGGCCGATCACGTTTGTTAATCCTCGTTAATCCTTATGAGGCCATGCCACTAAACTACAATTTTGGGGTGTTTACTCAAGCTATTTCAGAAAATTTAACTCTGAGCCGATATTGTATTGAAAATAGAAGGGCCCTGTGAAGAAAAAAATGACATAGTTCATTCACTGTTGAAAAACATGATTTTTCCAGTCACCTCAGTTTGACATGCAACTGGTTTCATCATGTGACATCTCATATGGAGATGGCAAGTGTGAGTCCTTGCAGTGCTTGATGAAAAAGCCTGCTGTTGAATCAATTTTGTCTTGACTTTGTTCATCTGTTTACTAGAACAGATTTAATTCTTTTGATTGATATATTAGGTGTATGAATAGCCATTTTTTTTAATTCTTGATTGATAACATCTTCACCTACAGATTACAAATATTGATCCAGTATATATTTTTGTTGATCTCGATATCTGAAGTGAAATGTGCTAAAAAAAAAAAATGTGCAACAAGAAACCACGTCACAGCTACACCAATTCTGCAATCCTGTGCTTAGATCAGCAACACAGTAAATCTCCCTTGCACTGTCCACTGCGGGCCCTACCCACCTTCAGTCTGTGTGTAAACCAAGCGACACCCATCTTCTACGTTCCCATTGGTAGTTAGAGGTGTTGATGTTATTCAGTGTTACTGATTGTTACATGAACAAGCAGGTTATGTGCCTGATTTGGGTTTTCACTGCTACCTATTCTGGCAATCACCATCTTGCAGTGTCTATCAAAAGACTTTGCTTATATGGATGTGCAATGCAAATCAGTGGTAAGAATATCTGATCAAAGGGAAAGAAGGGTGGATGGTCGTGAACTGACCAACAAACTGACCAAGAACATATCATCGCTGTCGGGCTCTAACCGTGTGGCTGCGAAACGCGCAACTTAACAGGAGAAGGAAAAAACTGTTTTGTGTTAGCCACAAGTTGTCCAGACCCTTGTTATTTTGTTTTTTGAAAAAAAATATGCATACCTGATAAACAATGATAATAAAACTTGATGGAGGCATTTCGATGACTTTGAAATGCAGATACACGGTTAGCACTTGCCTTTCTTTTGAACAGTTACATGGTTTATCTGTGCATGATGCAGATATTGTGATACGCTGGTCAGTCTCAGACCTACTTTATGCCTTAAGGCCAAGGTCGGCAGTGAAAGCCAAAATCCAGATTTTTGAGTTGGACAATTTTTTAATGCTGTAAATGTGTTGGTGTGTTCCTCATTTACTCTAGGGTAGTTTTTCATGAAAAATCTTCATGGTTGCCATGGAAACGCATGAAAACAGCCGCCATTTTGGATTTTTCCCCTACTTTTCAACCCAAATTTCTCATAAACCATCGGTCACAAAACCACCAAATTTTGCAGAAACATTCTTTCATTCAATACAAAAATTTTGTCTGATCATTTTTTGGATATTCTTTAAAATGTATTTATTGCTAATTTTTAAAAATTCCACTATGTAAAACATGCAAATTTTCACATTTTTGAGGATAAAAAATTTGTGAAAAAAAAATTATTGAATTTGAAAAAAAAGCATCAGACAAAATCTTTATCTTACGTTGCTGCATACGTCCTATAAGTTTCAAATAAATCCCATGGACAGATTTTACAAAATTTGGGTTTTATTGCCTTAAAAACACATTTTGAGTAAATTGCGATTTTTTTAAAGTATAGTGAGTAACAGTCTCTTTTCCCACGAGGGTGTCTGTCTGAGCTGATTATTCTCCTCAGAATCCATCAAGGACACACCTTGGACCCCCCTCCAGTTCTTCTAGTTCGCTCTGCCTTCTGGCTCTTGCTTTTTTCCTGATAGCCTGCCTCATAGTCTTCTCTTCTAACAATAAAAACATGAAGACACAAACCAGCAAGACATTCAACACGGTATCGGTTACGAGTGGAAACGGCCTTGGATTGCGTTAGCTGCACACATCAAGCCAGTAGCGACAGTCAGTCTTCGCTTGCCGCCCAATGCACGGCCCACGAGCACAGAGGCTGTGCATGATCAGTCCATACATGGAAGTATAGTACTATGAAGGGAGAATGGAATGTGTAAGTTTCTCACGACCCTATAAAAATGAATGGCTGTTTGGGCATGGAAAATTACATTGAACAAAGGGAAGGTTACCATTGGCTAGGAGGACAGAGGTCAGATTTTGTATCGATACTAAATTTGAAGGGTTCTAGCCAATGCAAAGTTGCTTGTCTAGGCTATGAAATGAGGGCATTTTGATAACAAATAAACCATTATGCACTGACCCCACTGTGCAATAACGGCAATTTTAGGTCTTCAAAATCAACTTTTGACCAAAAAATGCATTCTATCTATCAATAAGAGGTCAAAGAATAAAAAATATCGCTAGAATGCAAAATCGACAATTCTGACCCTCAACATCGATTTTCACTGCCGACCTTGGCCTTAAAAAAAAACCCACCTCAAAGCAATAATCTCTCTTCATTCTCTCCACCCACGTGAAAGGAAAAAGCCTCTGTCACAGATCTGGAACAATTCTGGACACATGGTAGTTTAGCAAACATTGAGAACTGTGGAACTGCTGAAAGTATGCCACTGAGGGGTTAAAGGGGTAGTGCAACGTCACGGACTGCCTATGCTATTTCTTGTAAAACAATAAACTTCTAGTAGCCAAAAACAT
>JBCAUA010171410.1:0-21821 GCA_038406235.1 Peronia verruculata | reverse complement strand
ATAGATAGATAGATAGATAGATAGATAGATAGATAGATAGATAGATAGATAGATAGATAGATAGATAGGTGAATAGATGGCTGGATGGATGGATGGATGGATGGATGGATGGATGGATGGATGAATGGATGGAGTAGGAGTGAAGGAGCGGAAAGGTAGATGGAAGGGGGGCGGCAGGGACAGACAGACAGATGGGTTGGGACGGAGATGGAGAAAGAGGTAATACAACAAAGGGAAAAAGAGTATATAGCAGAGTTAGGGGGTGGGGGAGGGAGGGAGGAAGGGGGAGAGATCGCCTTGCGGACGAGGAACATCAGATGTGTTCAGTATGTTGATATGAATATGAGCAAAAAAACCGAAACAGTTGTGGATATCTGGTCCATGGGTCTGTTTGTTTGTTTTTGTTTATTTGTGTTGGGGTTTAACGACACATCAGCACGAATACGGCTATACTGTGTCAAACACGGTAAGATAATCCTTGTCTCGGCACTGCAGTTTCCAGGCTTTTACTCTGATGGTGTTGTAACAATTTTACACCAGACAGTATCAGTCAATGCCGAGATCACATCTTGACCGCAGTAACGATAAAAGCAGTAAAGATGAACGGAGAAAGAAGGAAAGCAAGGAAAGAAATAATCAGTTACTTTGCTCGGAGAGAACAACAACACATACATTAATAAAGATAACAACATAAGCAACAACAAGACAACAAAAACCAGTGAAGAAAAACGAGAAAGGAATAACAACGTTGATTGCTTAGACAGACATACAACAATCACAATGACAGAGATAAAACAACAACAGTAACAACAGCACCGACAGACAAACTCATGTCCTACAATTTGTTGGGACCTAAACCCCCCCCCCCCAATCATGTATTAATAAAATAATATATCCAACATAATGACTATCAACATGAACTATCCCCCCCCCCCCAACGCTCACACTCACTTTACCACTTTTCCATAGGCACACACACACGCGAGCGCACGCACATACACACACTGACAAGCAGCAACCAGGACCTGAGCTATCATAGCTATCAAATCATTAACTCCGCCACTGTCCATAACCCAGTTTTACAAAGTACTCGAATGGAGAACTGGGGGGGGGGGAGAGGAGGAGATGGAGGTAAGAGCCCACAAGAAGACTAGCGTGAAGAATCCACTACCAGGCCAAAGTTTTCCATAATTAAGGAAAATGCAGATACGTCGCCGCCTTTGTCTCTATGTTAAAATTGAACATAACTCGAGAAGAGTTTATGCACCTACTTTAAAATCAACTGAAACGTTCCGGAAGAAATTGATTTGGCCACTAGGATACGCTCATCTAGTTAAGGATGCTTCTTAGATCTGCCTTACTTTCATGCCATTTGCATTTTTTTTTTTTTTTCTGTAGCATGGAAGTGTGGATGTATCTTGCATAAAATACTGTGTCCCATCAAATGCCAATGGTTGGTTTTCTTTTGAGGACAAACAATAATATTTATCTTTTTCTTATCTTGTTTTATTGCTGGCGAAAAAAAAAAAAACAAACCGCCAGCTACCCAGCAATGTAAAAAAAAAAAAAAAATCCAGCGGGCATTATGGCTATCTCACATGGTTTGACTGGGCGGCCGAAGACTGGGTGATTTTCGGTGTCATCTCTGAAGGGACGAATGGTCTGTGGTTGATGCCCTCTTGATTCAAGCCCTATCACATCTACTGTATATTCTTACCGGGAGAAATCGAGACCTATGAATGTTTCTTTTTAAACTTATCAGCTTTTCAGTTTTGAGAGACCAATTTAGAAAATGGCTCATCTTACCTATGAGTCCAGTCTGTTTCAATGCCTGGCCTTTATCACCCACTGTCTGTTGATTTCTTTGGTGCACAGAGAAAACGTCCACTTCTAATTTTCACCCCACTGCATGTACCCAGCCTTCCACCTAAAAACCTGACAGTAATAGATACCCACACTGCAGGCTTGTGTCCTGAATGGACTGGAGCGGTAGAACATTTGTTGGATACTTAACGTCTCCACCTGGGAGTACATAGTGTCATTAGAGCATTTTCAGGTGAGGGTCTTCATTTACACCTGTCGATTGCTCTAAGAGGCCGATGCTTGGTTAAGGCCAAGAATATTTTGCAATAACTCGTCCTACATGTATAATAAAATCATAAAGGACAGAGACAGACATGAGAAAAGAAACTTCTATGGATCTCATCAGACAATCTGGTTTCTTCCTGGATCCAAGGACGCCAACAAAATCCCCCCCCCCCCTCCCTCCCGGCTCCATCCCCAACACTTTCTATTCCATCACATCAAAAAATATCGGACAACATTGACAAGCCTGTAGCACGGAGCACGAACCGCTAGCCGACTTAATAAGCCACTCAGTTTTCTATGTGTGTGAAACCAATTCATTACACGACTGTTGATGATCTGGCTGAAAACGATCTCCTGACTGTCCCTCTCGCGTCATGCCTTATCGGCTGTCTTGTTCAACGGTATTTGCCAGCCAATCAAGGAACATACTCCGCTGATGGTTCATTAAATTCTGCGCCGAGCCTGAAATGCTATGCTTGTGACTTCTCTTCCCGTTGGCATCTTTACTATTTTCTTGGAATTAATTTAGTCTGGGAAAACATCCAAAACTGCAGAGAAAAACAAAATCATTTTATTTCTAAAACTATAGACACTTCCGTATGTTCTTTATAACAATTTGTGTAATTATTAAGTAACTGCAGTTTTTCAATAGCTTCTGAAGTACTGGTTTGTTTCTTACAATATATAATTTACCTTTCAGTTTGTTTGTACAGACTGTTTGAAACCTAATTATTTTTAAGTTTGCTTGGCCTTTTACCCGGTACTTGAAAGCTCTAAACCATTTTTTTTTTATTGTCTTTAAAAATTCGATTTGAATTCATTGTTCATTGACCCTACAGTAAACATGTATACCTGTATAGTAATTCAAAGCTCGTCTTTCTTCAAGATATTTGCTTGACTCATCACAGCCGTTTACACCTGTAACATATCACAATAAAAACACCTGGATGTCAGCGGATGTAACTGCCATGTAATTGTCAATGGGATAAAGGACAAAGTGGAGACTCAGTTACGTAATTCCCCGCTGGTTTCACCATTACAAGTTCAGCTTACAGCTGTTGGATCTTTGCTGATCTCTTGTGAGGAAAACAGGACCACAACAAATTCAGAAGTGCACGTATGCCCTGACAGTCACATGGTGGAATTTACTATGCATATACAGGCAAAGAGAGATAGCCAAGGAGATGGAGAGAGAGGAGGGGGGGATGGAGGAGGAATAACAATGAGTAAATCGAAGAAAAAGAAAAGGAAACAGAGAAAAAGAAAAAAAAAAAAAGGGAAGAGGGGGAAGGCGAAGGAAAAAGAGAAAGAAAGCGAGCAAGAAGGGAAGAGTACGAGACAATGGGCTGAGGGAAGAGAGAGAGAGAGAGATGCCTAGAAAATGAAAGAAAACGAAAAGAATGAAAATGGGAGAAAAAAGAGAGAAAGAGAACTGTAAGTATGTTTCGACACATGTGTGTTTTGTATAAAGCGGGAAATAGATGTTTTGTATAAAGCGGGAAATAGAGTAAACGAAGCACAGAAAGGGACATCGGAAGAGAGAGAGAGAGAGGGAGAGAGAGAGAGAGAGAGAAACAAGTTGGGAGAGACTGAAACAAACAGAAAGTGAAACTGGTTAAAAAAATTGAAAAGAAAAAAAAAAAACTCATATTAAAAAACACATTAAAAGACATTTTAAAAAAATGCGTTTGTCTTGTTCAGATCTTGTTCGTGATGATTTGTCTAATGAGACAATTACGCTAAGTTAAAATTCTTTGGATGTCATTCGCCACAAAAACGTTGGCGACATTATATAGTTGTGTGAATCCGTTTTGTTTTGCTTTGTTGTCAAATCAAATGACGTTCATTACTGTTGGATTTCGCAGGTTTTCATTTCACAGACATTGTTGTGCATTTTCATTTAAAGGTGACAGAAAAAAAAAAATATATTAATTTGAGATGAAACCGAGCTTACGGAGTAGATTTATGTCCACTTTCATTAAGTCAACTGGCATACCACAAATTCTTGCTTCGGATCAATTTCTCTTGGCAACCCTATTAATTTTCCCTTTATCTCTTTTATGCTGAATAATGTCATTCTTGTTTGAAGTCAACAGTTTTTAAGTTGTTGTTTTTTTTCTTTTCTCCAACGGGTTTTAACTCTAACCAGAATCGCCTGTATTACATCATTTTACTATGTAACCGCTAGGTCAAACTATGTGCAAGGTTATGGTATACGGTAGATGCTTTCTCCACGAAGACATACACAACAAAAAGTTCCACTGACTAATCTTGTGATTGTCTTGATTTTCTGTGCAAGTCTAACATAATGGAGAGCAAGATGGTTAAGAAACAGTGTGGGAGCAGATTAGACCCATGAACCCCCCCCCCCCCCTCCCCGCGGGGGCCCGTGGTTTATAAGTAGGTTCTCTCCTCCCACCTGCAGGCGGTGTAAGCCCGCCATGGTGAGATGTCTCCCGTGGAGTGCCATCCTCGACATTCCAAGGGAGACATCTCCTCTCTCTTTCCTTGCTCCTCTCTTCTGTCCCGTTTTCTTTCCCCTCTTCTTCTTGACGTGTAAACATAACAGTGATCTGTAGCGTTTTTGCATCACATGCCTTCTTCATAATGAGCTGCTTACCGTTCTCTGACTAAACGATATTTTTCTCCTGAAAATCTCTGTTCGAAGAAAATCACCTGACGCTGCACTGCAGCGACGCGGTTTGAAATGGCCAATCCAATTTTCCCTCTTAGGGATCAAGGGGGTGGTACTTTTATTTCACTTTTTTTTTTTTTTTAGTTTCGCTATCTTTCTTTTAACACCGAGCAAATATTATGTAGTGTTGGGAGAACAAAATCTTAGTTGATGCACTGGACTGTCTTCTAACGCAGATAAGGAGGTTAGACACTTGTATATATGATTCAGTGAAAAATATTTGAAACTATGGTGGAAAAGATGTTCTATCAAAGTAGATTAAAAGTAGTCCTCACTTGTCGATGCAGTAGCCAATGTGGACATGGTGACAACATGTGGGTCTTGGGTTTATATTAAATTTACTCAGTGTAACAAGCAGGACTTAGTTTGCCATGCCAGGAAGTTAGTCCCCTACGAGACGCTTTAGTCATGCAAGTATAGAGTCTACCGGTGATTATCTTGAATTCTGTGAAACTCACATACTGATTTTCTTATTGAATGCAGTCGAGGCCCTATCTGTACCGCAAGGTCCTTAATAGTAAAATGATTAATATTGTTTAGCCTTTTTTCTTTAAATAATCCGTGTGGTGTAATAATGATCATAGCAGTTGTAACACAAAACAATGATAATGAAATGCATATAATTTAGCGCCCCACCCCCAAATAGCTCAAAGAGTGATGGACTGATGAAAAAAAAAAAAAAAATAGACGTCAATTCCATCTGGAGCTATTTGGGCGCTTTTTGGCGAGTTGTGCACTAATCTTTTCCGTTGCGGTTGTGGGCGAGGGCCTGGGGTCTCGACCAATGTTCTCATCCACTGTTCCTTGCAGCATATATATAGCATGGTTACAGGTCTTGTACACGGTCGTACCATCTCATTTTCCTTTTCTTCGCCCCTGTGAGAATGCCATCCTAGATTGTCTGAGGGTACTGGGGACTTCTTCGCTTGTAGTACGATATTATGATCCAAGTGTGAGCTGTCCAAAATGTTTCGGTGGTAACTGTCCCAGTGCCTGTATCTGCCTTTCCGGTCCGGCTGCGAGGATACATATCTCCCACACTTATCGGAAGATTGAAAGGACCAGTATACGCATGACTCGTTCTGTTCTTTATAAGAGTGTTAATTTTAAACATCTTGTAAGAAAAAATATTAGAAATCTACATTGTATTGTCTATTATTGTTATGTCTGTCACTGTGCAACCTTTGTGTCACCAGAGAACACCGAGTCTCTCCGCAAGTGCATCCTGTCCGGCTTCTTCACCAACGTGGCTAAGCTGCACTACAGCGGCGAGTACAGGACACTGAGAGATGACCACGTCCTCCACATCCACCCCACCTCAGTGCTGGCCTGCGAGGAGCCTCCTCAGTGGTGAGCTGAGTGTTGTTGTTGTAGTTGTTGTTGATTGTTGTTGTTGATGTTTTTTATTGCTGAACGGTGCATTTGCTCAAGGGTATAAAACAAGCATTGTAAAAAAAAAAAAAGTAAAAAATAAACACAATTTGCCTAGATCTATGTCATTTGATACACTTAAAGCGAAAACCTATGACAAAAAAAAAAAAAAAATCACGCTGAAACACACACACACACACACACACACACACACATATACACAAAAGACAAACACAGTTTCGTCAGAGGGTTAATATTTCAGAATTGTTCGTCACTTGCGATTTTTTCCCCATCTGTATAGTTCTTGTGGCACTGTAACGAACGTTTATTAATTAAACGGTATATCAAAGGATAACTAATTACAGATATGAGTCGATGCTCGCACGAGTATATTTGAAGAGGTGAGAACTTGACTGAGGCTTCACCCTAAAAGCGTCACTTGAAACTGCTGAATTATTTATGGTTTCTATGTGATTGACATTTTCATTAAGGTTTATGAAATGGCCGGTTCTGTTTTAAGATGATGCTATAGGATGGGAATATCTAACTAGGACACTATCTACTGTTTGAAAGGGACTTCCAGCATCACAAATGATGAGTCTTTTGACACCTGGCAACCAGTCATCCAAATGGACAGCCTCCCCTCCCCCCCCCCCCTTTTTTTTTTTAACGCGAGGGCCATATGATTATACATGTATAAAGACAGGCGCCCATGACATTTTTTTCCTATATCGAGTAGTTAGATCTGTCTTTCCAACGAAATTAGGCCATGCATTAAAAAAAAAAAAAGTGTGTCAGATCTATATAGGATTTCAACAACTAGTGGGGAACCGGTCGTACAGACTTCATGTTGTCCGTTACCGAGAATCTGCATTTATGTCCAAATAATATAAGATACCTATGCTCTCTTTGTCTTTTAATGCCTTACAGTGTTTATCAGCTCATCTTTTATACATATTGATATCATTTATGTACCGCTGGGTCTTAGAGAGTAAGTAAGTTACTTTGGTTTGTTCTCTTGTCCTTCAGCTGGCCCTGAATGATTTTCTAACACCATTAATTTTTGTTTTAAACACATCCATTTCAAGTGTTACCGTTAGGCCCCTACCTCAAGTTGTAAACTATCCGTCAGAGTAGCAAGATGGTCCTAATCACTAGTACAAGTTGAAGCTATTTTGGTGACCATTCTGGAACAGAAAACGGTATTAATCAGTGAAATCATCTGTCACATAACTTTCCGATTGCAGTTTTTTCTCCCTGTCTCCGCCTTCGCACCGATTGAATTAGGTTAATGAAAGTTAATTTGGCGGCGCACAGGTCGTAGGAATTCGAGAACAGAACTCAAAATGAGGCAAAGTCTAGTGTAACAAAGAACATATAAAGATCATTATCAGCCAAATTAATTGTCTTGGGTGACACTGCTTCTGTTTAATACAGTTGCACTTGTGAAGAGCGGACATAATTTGTATGAAAACCAGTTTAATCCTTCATTCTGACATTGCGTTAGTTCACTTTTTCATTGTCTGAAGTTAGCACTTAAGTCGGTGTAGTTTTCATGGCTAGAATTGCATTGTTCTCAGAACGAAGGGAGGGGATATCGCTTACGACAATCAGGTTTTCAAGGATCGATACCGATATGTAAAAAAGAAATATGGGCCAGGAGATAACAAAAATAACCACACATATCACATGTAGGCAGCTGTATGTATATTAAACTTGCATAGAACTAAGATATTACAACACCATATTGCATTTGTTTCTTCCCCATTTCTCCATCAGCCTGAAAACAGAGATAATAGCCATGGCTCAGCACCAAGTAGTAAAACCAAAGTGTTGAAATTAATTATGATAGGGCCTGATGTAATGAACTATGAGAATTTCCTTTGTATATATAATACATGAAGCGGAAAGTTGAAAGCCCAGTGACTAGTTTTATATAATTAACAAGATTGATACACGTATTATAATTAGAAATCTGCCTATGATATTAGATGAGACAAAATACAATGTAATGTCAGATGGCTTAAGTCTTGGTCACTTCGAAAAACTCGGGTAATTGGCTTCATTTGGAGCTGCGCATTTTTCATCTTGACTTGAGCCGTCTAATTTATCATTCTTCAAACTATTGCGCACTAATGAAAAATGATTATTCAGACGTGAAGAGAGAGAGAGAGAGAGAGAGAGAGAGAGAGGGAGAGAGAGAGAGAGAGCGTTATTAATGAAGAGAACTTTAGAAGAACCAAGAAGTTACTAGAGAAAAATGGCGCTGGATAGGACAAGGCAGGATGACATTACATAGTCCAGTACTTACTATTACATAAATACATATAAATGCACTGAGAAAAGCAAATAAGAAGCCTCACCAGACAGGCTTTGGAGAGAAAGTCATCAAGGATAGGCCAAGATACGGACTATGGTCGCCTAAAACATTTACATGTATTGTGACTATGATAATTATGAGAAACACGTGGTTACTTATGGCATGAAATCGTAAATTTATATTCAGATCATTAGAATGATTGAATGTTTTGGATTAGATTTAAATAATTTAAATAATACTATTTCGTGTCCATATTGCATTGTAGTGACGTGTAGTGCAGCAGCTGAGCTTGTGAAATACAATCAGATCTGGATCCTTTACTAAGCTTATTTTTCTCCTGGAACATCTCGGGATGTCAAGGGATTAATCTGGCGAAAATCTCACTCCTCATACAGTACTTTGTACTTCAGTTTATTTTGACCGTCTCCAGCAAATGATAGTGCAGACAGAAGGTCATTTGCTGGTATGAGTTGTGATGTGCGAGTGAAGGCCAATAATTGCACTAGTCCACAGACGCTACACGGGGTGAAGTCCGGCGGCGTTGGGCTGTGTTTTCTTCTATCTCCTCTTTTGTCTGGACGGCGGCTCCTCTGCTGCGCATGTCCGCATGCCCTGGGTCAGCTGTTGCTTCCACAATGTTCTATCAAGGACAAAATCTGCCCAGGAAGTGGTGTCAGTATTGCAGCGTCTGATGTTGGCCTTCAAAATATCCTTGTGCCTATTGAAAGGTCTTCCATGGTCACAGTGGCTTTCCTTCAGCTGACCATGTAGCAGCTCTTTGAAATTTTGGTGTCATCCTTAGGAACACCAGGTCTTGTCCGTCGGAGTTTTTGATGAGTATATGGTATATAGATGGACACGTAGAATAGCAACACAGTACATGCATCATTTATATGGTCTTTAGTCTGAAAGTTTTGAAACTCATTTATTGAACTCGAAGTTGTAAGATCACAGAAATCTTAACAAGTTCGTGTTTCTGCCAACTTGTTAATTAAAGCGTACTACATATGTATGTCAAATTTTGTTGTTCTCTCCGCACAGGGTGGTGTTCAATGAAGTTGTACAAACGAACAAAGATTACATGAGAGACATCACCGTCATACAGCCTGAATGGCTGACCGAGTTAGCTCCCCACTTTTACCAGTTTGGCACGGTAAGAACGTCAACTTCCCAGCACACAGGCGTGATATGGTACATGTCTGCGTGTTAATGTCACCTCACACCAATGGTGACACTACTTTTGCCTGAAAGTTGGGATTATAGACATACGTGTATGTCAAGTAAATGTAGAGAGTTGTGGAATTATGCTGATTTGAGATAGATGCCTTGTAATTGTAATGTAAAGCAGTTCTGACCACAGTTCACTCAAGTGAAAATGAAAGGAATCTGAAATAATTGTTTGTCAGTAGCTAATGGCTGAGGAGTTTGTCGTTATTGTCGATGATTGGAAATGTCGTGTGTGCCCAGAGTTCAGGGCAGTATTGAAAATAAACTTTCAGGCATCCAGTGTTATCAGTCATTCTGATATAGGCAAATAGCACTTAACACCATTTCTAATACTAATACTCATCCATTTTCTTTATTTCCTTTATCAGGAAAGAGAACTTGCTGCCAAGAGGATGAAGCTGAGCTGAGTCCACACATGAGCTCAAAGATGTCAACAACTAGATAACAGAATACAACAGAGCATGTTCTTTTACACAGATTGTCTAGTGATGGAGCTTATCAAGTCAACAAAAACATGTATTTCATGTTATTTGTAAAGTCTATGTCCCAGATGAAGAATTAGACCATTCTCTAGGAAACAGCACTGGGGGAAGATGAGAAAGAGAAGGACAGACAGACATGAAAAGCTCTGGACAATGCGTGTTTTTGAGTCATTCACCTAGAGCAAAAAAATATATACATGTACATGTAATAAGGCCTTCAAAGTGAAGGATTGAAGTAAAGGACTGTCAAAATACATGTACATATGTATGTGAAATATAAAGACATGAATTCTTTGAATGAGGATGTAATTGTAATGTATGCAACTGTTCCAGGAGATTAGGATTGAAGTGCAACTGGTCACATTTTTGATGGATGAAAGTTTGGGAGGGGGGAGGAGAAAATATTGGCAGACATTGAAACATCATTGACTCCTAATAATAACATGCACCATTCATTATTTTTGCTGGTACATTCTCATGTTACAGTGGTACCAAATTTTTCTTTTTATCTCTTCTGGTTCCACGATTATCGAATTGAACTTGACCCATCAGGGCGCAAGCACACTCAGTTACACTCAATCACCATAACAAACATCCGACAGTTTTTGGAAATGAAGTGGGTATTTTTTTAATACTGTACATTGACTATAACACTGATTCATAGACATGCAACTGCACAGAACTCAGGAACCAGAGAAGATGGAAAGACCAACTTGGTACCATTCTAAACTGAAATTGCCTCTGTCTACAATCATTGGTAGAAGTTTAAAACAACCTTGTCTCAGTACAAAAAAAAAAATCAATTTGAGAAAAGCTTTAAGACCTAGATGATGACATATGAGCTTCTTTAAGGAGGTTTTGTCCCACTCCAAAAATTTGGAGATCATGAATCAATACAATTTCAAACCAGTGTTTAAATCTCTTAATATTCATCCATCCCAATTTCCTGAGATATCACGCTGACCTGTCCATGCTCAAAGGTATAATTAACCATCATATTACTATTTTTTTTTATTACTAGCTCACTTTTTTGCACCATTGAATGTGTACTGTGGTGTGACTATGAGTCCCACCAACCTTACGACCAGATGAATTAAGACCCTACTTGCTGTTACACCAATCAGCCCACCATCCAAGAAGTGAACTATACACCCCTTTTGTCTCCTAGTCCAGTCACTAGTGTATCTCCCATGCAATAAAATGCAGTACTGTAACTATCACAAGAATTGTTGGTTGCCAGTAACAGCAACAGCATAGACTTGTTAAACTCATTAAATACCGGTAGTTAAAAGAAAACAGTGATTCTAAGAAATTTTCTGTTTCACAATTTTTCCAAAATTTTGATGAAATGTTTATGAAATTGAGAGAGATGGCTTTCTATTATAATCTTTCACTTCCAAAAGTTTGACTCAGTTTGAATGACCACATTCTCCTCTTCTGCATCTTCCTCTTTTTTCCTCTTCTGCATCTTCTTTCTTTTTTTTTGTCTTCTCCTCCTTAAAGTCTTTCTTCTTCCTCTTCTTCTTCTTAATCTTCTCCTTTTTATTGCGTGAGTAGATTTTATGCACAAAGAAACAAATCAGTTTATTACGTAGAAGTCATGACATTTTCAAAAGTTTTTTCTTCTGTAAGAAGACTAACGAGAACAAATTACTCTAACTAATCTTTAATGATGGATGATACAATATCAGATCCCTATATAAGCCAATCAGTCTAATTTAATTCCACAGTTCAATGAGCTTGAAGTCCCTCTCATTCACTCAGTTGGTGCATCTCTCATAGTTAATAGTAATATTTGTTTGTCTTGAAAAGATACAGGAATGTTTGACTCTCGAATTCATCAAATCTTGCCTTCGACAAACTGAAATAGTGGAACTGCATGTTCTTTTTCACTCTGACGTCATATTGGAGGTCTTCATACAATAAAACAAAAGCTCCAGAATTCTCTCACTTTTGTGTTTTAATATTCACCTCACAACATTCCCTGAAGAGCAGCTTCTTTTTATTCAGAGATGTTCTTTCAGTTTCTGCGATATAACATCCATAGCACACCCATCTTCAACATATTCACCACACAATTATCTCTGTCCAGTCCAGCACCTTACAACCCATTCTGACTGGCCACAAGACAAGAGAAATGTATATTCTCATATCTATCCTAGTTTTCCTTGCATTTGTAATTATCATGTTTCCATCAATTTTATTATTTTTTGAGCTGAACTGTGAACGAAATATAATGTATATAAAGTATATGCTGGTGTTTTCTTTCTTTCCTTTTTGCTACAAGACAAGGATGGTGCAAAACTTGTGTGTACAGTTGAGAGCATAGACAAAGACCTTTATAAGAAGTGTATTTCACATGTATTTTTCAGTTCTATATGCATTCTTTTTTTTTTTTCTTTCATGAAATGAGAAGCAATGATGAAATTAGGCTCTCATCAAATTTTGATCATATAGAGTTATTGTTGGTATCACTGTAAAGATTATTCATTTCCCTCTCAGTGTGTGAAAAAATTATTGTTCTTCTTTAGATGGAAGTAAAGATATTGGCAATTAAAGATGAAGGAGGTGACCTTTTGCTGCAGCTGAATTTATTGAGAAAATGGGCGATCACTTTTGTAAATCCTATTAATCCTTGTTAGGCCATGCTACTAATTTACAATTGTGGGGCTTTTACTCGATCTGTTTCAGCAAATTCAACTCTGAAATGCATTTTTAGATTGATATAGAAGGGTTTGATGAAGAAAAAAAAATTGCGTTAAAAATTCATTCACTGATGCAAAGCACAGGATTGCTGTTGTCCGTTCAGTTTGACGAGCACCTGATTTGATTGTGTCGTGTCTCAAATTGTCTAGGGGCATTAACGTTGAATACATCACAGTCATTTTGTCTTTTGTCGCTTATACTCATATGCAGCTGTCCACACCCCCACAATGTTCACATCAAAATGAAAACCACCTCAAACAATCTGATCAAATTTTAATCTGAATATATTTTTAAAACAAATACAATTGTCGTGTCAACAGTTGATGGAATCAGAAAATAATAACCAATGTTGTTGTCAGAATGATAAGAATTTGAGGCAGATGCCTTGTATGCCTCCATTGGGGTGGGGGGGTTAAACATAAATTAATGTCTTCAACGAATCTGTCAGCATAGTAAATAATATACCGAACAGGTTGTAAAAATGCTCAACAAGAATAAGTGCTAGATAATGTTATGTTTGTAAGATAATTGTCTCAGTCTTTTTTTTCCGGCCATTGTGAGAAAAAGTTTCACTTCCCCTCACACCCTTTTTATTTTAAAATATAGAAACATTTATTCAAATTTAACATTGGTTACAATGTTTCAAAAGCAATGTAGTAAAATACTCAAAGTCTTCAGCTTTGGTCTGAACTTTACCTGGCCGAGAAAGGGACTTGTACAAGTATTGTATGAAGAAACAACATTTCTTGCGCCCAAGGCAAGTGAGTCAGAAGTCGCTTAGGTGATTGCAAGTTACGGCGGTTTATAACTACATGTACATGTATTTCCCAACTCAGATATCAAATTTTTTTTTTTTGTTCAGGTTGGAAAAGATTGAATTTTTGTTTTGTGGAAAACAAAAAACAAAACACAAAAAAAAATTATCTCAGTTGGAAAATAGTTAAAAACTGCCGTAACTCACAATCACTTCGCGTGACTTCCAACTCATTTGCCCTGGACGCAAGACATACTTCTCTTTATTATTATTATTATTACTATTCTTAGCAGTTAGATCAAGAAACAGGAGTATTAAAGGACCAGTATCTGTCGGTGGAGAACAGTAGGAAGCTGTACAGGTTGTCTCCACTAATGTAGAAGTGATGAGGCAAAGTTTTGTAGAGTACAGGGCAGTCAGCAAATCCATGCACTGTCAGACTAGCAGGCAGACATTCTGGATGGCTGGAAACGTAATCCCTGAGAAATAAGAAAGATGCCTTAAGTTAAAATATGAAATACTGTAGCCTAACATAAATATGCATACATGTATTTTCATGACTAAGTCATACTAGGTGTTTCATCTCTCTCTATCTCCCTCTCTTTCTTCACTGCCTTGCTCTTTCTCTTACCCTCCTTCACTCTTTTTCCTCTCTTTCCCTCACTTTTTCTCTCTCCTCTTGTTCTCTCTTTCTTTATCTCTCTCTTTCTCTCTCTGCCTCTCTCTCTTCCCCTCTTTTCCTCCCCTGCCTCCGTTGCTCTCTCCTCCCTCCTTCTCTCTTCTCTCCATCTCTCACTTTCTTCTCCTCCCTCCCTTTTTCTTTCTCCTTCTTTTTCCATCCTCATTCCTCTCCATTCTTCCCCCCCTCTCTCTCTTTCTCTCTCTCTCCACATGTCATAACTGTATACAGACACTGTGTTGGCTCTATGCCATACAAGTAGTTGTCTTTTTAAATCCCATGAAGCGAAACATTACAATCATATACATGAAAGAAAGAAACATTTATCTCTTTTTTTTTATAGCAAATATCTTCTTTTTTTCTTTCAAATTCATCTCTTTTGATCAACTGCTCATGATTTCATTTTAGTTTGTATTACAAATTTATTTTCTTCATTATTATTGTTACTAAATTACTATCTTTTGATGAAACTAATAAAAAAACAACAATGAAATTTAGCAAAAGAATATATATATATATACGAGTATGTCATGGACATCATGGCTTAACATGAAGAGAGCTGATCTAACCCAGAGGTTCCACAGACAGCTGGCAGAGCAAAGCTCAGCAAGAGTCCATCTGTAGTAGGCTATCACTTAAATAAGGTTTATACATGTACTACAAGCAACTACCAGCTTATTGCCTTATTAGGGAATCTACTCATACACTTTCTTGTCTGTGCTGTGGATAAATCAGAAGCTTCTGTCTGCTGTTGAAAAATCCATGTCATTTTTACCTTTAGTTGTTCTGTATGCAGTTTTCAGGGAATGGGTGTTGCAATGGGTGTTTATCTGGAAATTCATAATGATGGCTCAAAATTCCTTGGTGTCAGCTCTAGCAGTCAAAGGGTTAATGACCACCCCGAGACAAAAAAAAACAAAACAAGAACACTTTTGCAAAAAGTCAGGAGTCCTTAGGCACAGAAAAAAGAGAGAGAGAGAGAGAAGTGACCTTAGCTGTAGCAATTTCAACTCTAATTAGTGTGTTCCTGTATTTGAAGTTGCCGTAAAAAGTTGATTGCAAAAAAGTCACCTTAGAGCATTCCATACTCTAACAATGGTCTTGGGAGTGATCATCCCAGAGGCCTGGAACACACAGCATCGCAGACAGTTGTAGCTGGGCTCAGGACAGGTGAGAGAGGAGGTGTAACTTCCTGGTCCAACCTCATCAGCACTTCTGGAAAGAGAATGGATAATCTCTCTAAATACAAATAAAGATACAATGTTCTCCATTTTGTGCAATGCAGTTTGCTTGTTGACATGGTGATTTCTCATTAGTACTTTTAGTTTGCTTTGCTCCTCTCAATTTTTAATGAAGACGGATTTAAAAATTAAGTCTTGTGAGCTTTTGATGATACAGCAACAGAATAAAAGAAGCAGAAAAAACTTGAAAAAAAAAAAAAAACCAGTTAAAAAAAAAAAAAAGAAAGAATTAAAAGAACTAAGCCCACAAGATAAAATAAGACCCCAATGATTAAATGTAAGACATTCAAGTATATGTTTTAAGGCCTCATAATAACAAGACCTGTACATTCGCAAAACCATAATGCTCTGCAAAATCAAATAAATTTTTTTTTTCATTCGATACATAATGAAATGACATTAACATTTGTCACCAGCGCCTTGCTTTGTGAAAGTTGAAACTACAATTCCAACAAACAGATGACCATATCTGCCAAATTCTTTTGATCCTTATCTCCAAATGATGGTAACATAAAAAAAAAAATGTTTAAAATAAAAGAACTGTAAAATGTCTGCCTCAGCCTCAGGGATTACAGTTACACCAATAGCTAGGTGATAGTGTCAAGCATCTGTGACAGACAGATATTTTGATTTGGTGACTGAAACAGCCTGATATAACATGTAACTATGGATGCGGAAAAGGCACAAGTACAGTATATGTATTTGAAAGTGCCTGATTGTGCATTGTTTTGTAAGTCAAGCATCCACTTCGGTATGTGTCCCTTTGATCGCATAAATCTAAATGCATTCAAAGAATGCACAAGTACCTAACTTTTGGCCATTTCTGCGTGCAAATATCTCTGTTACAAATCTGTACTCTCAAAGAACCATTATGATACTCAACTATTATAGGAAAAAGTACAAAAATTTTCTTTTCCCAAAATTCACCAAATTTCTGTCACAGTTAGAAATGATTCTTGCTGCCATCAAAGGTATCAAACAAGATAAGACATACCCAAAATAAATTTAGTTAAGCTTTCCTGATACAATCTATAAGTACTTTGTACTTCAAAGCAGTTTCATAATCAAGCACACTGCTAGTAAATGCATTGTTTCATTTGCTGACAATGGTAATGATGGTAATTTTATTACATTCACACAGACCCATATTTCATGAAATTTCATGTTTCAGTCACTACCAGTTGTTGTCATACTGAAGTTGAGATGACAGACTGCCACAATGAGTCTAAAAATATAAAGAAAATGAACACACTGTCCCTAATTAAAGCAATATGCATTACCTGTTGCTCAACCTCATCCATGCAACAATCAGAACAAACTGATGGTTCAGAATTAAGAATAAGACTCTGCCATACTCCCACATGTTTATCATCAGTCCATGGTGGGTTCATATATATATGCAGAACAACAATGAACAGAACTAAATGAAAAAAAAAAAGGTTCTCTTACAAGTCTACACCACACGCCAGAGCACCCATCCACTCAAACACCTCCTGGAAATGGCAGCCAGTCTCTGAGCCCTCTGGTTGGTCCACATCGACTTTGGGACACGGCAAACTGGTACAAACACGGGATGTTCTGTGTAAGTCCAACCGCTTGACTTCCTTGCATTTGTCCACTAGGTAAACACCCACGGAGCTTGAACAGACTTTCTCATCTGTCATCAGAAGATGAATAACAATAAGTCAGCTGTAAACTACATATATGTAAAACATGTAGGCCAAAGCGTTTGGACAAAATCAGAAGAAACATTGTCAATGTTAACTCTATAAAAGTGTCATTAAACATATTTCATTCAAGTTTAAGAAATGATATTAGATGTCTAAGCCTGTGCTGAATAAATTGTAATATGTTATATATATATATATTCAATGAATTGTATTTGGTTTGACAAAAAATTCTGTGCAAAATACTATGTATTTCGAGTGAGTTGTGACCAGATCGGCCTCCTGATAGATCTATTTGTATTTCCTGGGGTTATTAATTTCCTCCAAATGTCAAGAAGCAGACCTGTTCACAAACAGTTGTACTTGAATTATAATTACTCTTTAGATAACGTACATATTAATGATAAAGTATGTGTCTTATTTCCCCACTTAGATCTGAGCAGTTGAATAGCACTGCATTCTTATTTGACATTTCCAGGGTAAAGACAATTGGAAATTAGAGCCATTCAGAATGAAGCCAAATTGCCAATTCTGCTTGAAGACCCAAAACTGACAAGTAGAGCTGAATGTGAGAGGGGAAATCATTGGCTTGATCAAGATCTAGGCTTACTATTGCTGCCAACTGTATCAAGCCATGTTCACATGCAGACTTGAGCATCAGTAAATAAGACCACTAAACAGAACTGACACACTGAATTTGACAATCTGATTTGACAGTTTTGGCTTGATCATGCATGAACCCTTTTGATAACATAAACTTTATAACAGTTTTATAGTTGCTAACACATAATATAACTGCTACATACATACACACACATGCCCACCAGAACAAGGCAAACTCTAGATAATAAAAAAAAAAAAAGCTGCAACTTGCAAAATATCTACTGTATTGTCACTATAAAACAGCCCCAGCAAAAAGAACATTTTTCTTTTAAAAACACATCCAAAATTAAAATGCTCCACAAATGGCGCTAACTGACATGCTAAAACATTTTATGCTAAATTAGCATTTACTAGGCTACCACACAAATTCACAAAATATACACTCAAAACAATGATATTCATGAAATCAAATAAACTTGTAATAAAATAAAATCATCAGAAAACTCTTGTATGGATAAGTATTTCCTATAAATATTCTAATGCCATATGAATTTACATCAACAGATGCAGAGTAAAACCACAGAGTTATCAACTCTCTCAAAATCTATTGGGTTACGAAATTCATCCAGGAAAGTCAAAAGTACTGAAGATGAAAACTTCAGCTAATGAACCTGTCATAGTAGAAAACAGACCCATAGAGGTAGCTGACAACTTTACTTACCTAGGCAGTGTAGTGGATAACAAAGGAGGAACAGCCTTAAGGCAAGGATACAAAAGGCAAGGATACAAAAGGCAAGGAAAGCATTTACCAACCTCAATAACATCTGGAAGGATCGTGCTATCTCTACAAGACTAAAAGTTAAGTTATTCAACTCTAATGTTAAGTTTGTCCTACTGTATGGATGTGAAACTTGGAGCTTAACTCAGACTTGGACCAACAAGTCACAAAGTTTTATAAATGGCTGCTTGAGGAAGATCATGCGCATCAGATGGCCAGATACCATTCGGAATGTAGTTCTCTGGGAAAGGACAGGGTAGAAACCAATAGACAGATAGATAGGTCAACAAAGATGGAGGTGGATAGGACACACCCTTTGGAGGCTATGCAGCAGCACTACCTCAGTGCATGCACTTCAGTGGAACCCACAGGGGCAGAGAATTAAGGGTAGACCATGAACAACCTGGAGAAGACTCATGGAGGATGATCAGAAGAGAGGAGGGCTACAGTGGAAAGATGCAGTAAGAAGTGTCCAAAATAGGAAAAAATAGTAGTCTGTTGTTCGTGGCCTATACCCTGATACAGGGTGAAAAAGGCAATGATGATGATGATATCAATTTGATTTATTCATACTTCTCCTGTGCCAAACCTCTTGATTATATCAAACAAAGCAAACAATGCCATTCCTTACATATGTTGTCACTGTCAAACCAATCCTTCTATCATATGTTACGGAACAGGATGAAAAGAGTCACATGGTCAAAGCAGGTTTTGTTGCGAGAATTGAGTGTTCTGGTCATGGGACATGAGAATCTAAATAATCTAACATTCGACACAAAATAAGACAGCAATGAAGGGTGATAGGAGCTAAGTAGTTATTCACCAGAGTAAAGTACACTCATTTACCTTTCAACGGACAATTGTAACTCCATACAGGAAAAATATGACACCAGGGTCATTTCACCATGTCTTGTGACAAAATGAAATGTGCAAAATCTGCTGATTTGCCTACATTTTTTTTCCCCATTTAAGAAAACACAAATAAAGGACACAAGCCACACTTTATACTGCCTCAGTACTCACACCATTCTGCTCTTACCCTGAGGTTCCCATGAAATCAAGAAGTCAAACTTCAGTTCAAGTCTGTCCTTCAAGCACCAAAGAGTTCTCTCATATCCTTTTTTGCCAGGATGGAAACAGTCAGCCAAAAGATTTATTTTGACAACTGAAATATATAAAGAGTGCAGCCGGTATAACAGAAAACATCATTAGAGATGTGAAGTGTTAATCACTGATGTAATTCATTGACTTTTCTTTGCTTCGAACCACTTTTGTACTTGAAAATGATGAAAAGAACTCAAGTCAATCCATTTTGATACTATTTATCTCAATCGCATAAAAAAACAAAACAAAAAAAAACAAAAAAAATTCTGAGGACATACACATGTGTCATTCTAGATGCTGCACTTTTACATTTTCTGATACACCAATGTTTCCACCTTAAATTTAAACTTTGAATCACTTTTAGATTTAACTTTTTTATTATTATTATTTTTTTGTTTTGCCTTTCTTAACCTCAGCACAACATATAGGGTATGTGAAATGTCACTTTGGTATTTTTTGTCTTGAGAACTTCATTTTCTCTTGCGCTATAAGGCTTGCAGAAAAAAAAAAAAAAAAAGAGAGAAACATTCAGTTTGACATTTAGCAAAAAATCTCTCTTTAAACATGTAATTCTGAGAACAAAACATTTGTTGATATTACCAAATATATCTGATTCTTTTTGTTTATGAGTCTGTTTCACTGCTTCCAAGCCCAGTTCCTGATATGTGTCCTTGGTCAGATTAAGTATCAGCCACCCTGAGCAAATACATAAGCTATGCCTCAAACAAGAGCATAAAAAAGAGATATGACTGTAAAAACATCAAAGCCAGTAATACTTGTCCTGAACTACATCACAACTGTTGTTAGTGGTGAGTTTATATCGGCATTTTGTCTGCTGTAGATAGTTATCTGCAGAGGACATTTAGCAAGTGAATCCACACGAGGATCCAGAAGGTCAAAGGTCCTCACAACAAATCCCCTCATTTCACTATTGTGAAGAAACACAATTGGTGTGGTCATATTTTCTGATCGCCCTTGCATAAACCATTTTAAGTAAGGCATAGTGCCATAGTTAGAGGCAGCCGTAGATGAGGAAAATAAAGAAAGAAATGGCAAGACAATGTCCATGAACAGTTTGGAATGAGATCTGCTGATTCTCAAAGAGCAGTCGAGAACAGAGAGAGTGAAGACATTAAGTGACATTAACTTCCCTCTAGATAACATCCGTAGAGGTCGAGGAACAGATGAGGGTGGAAGATAATTAGCTTCAGAATTATTAATCTTCAGACAAGCACAGACAGGTTATTCTAAACAATCCATGCTAATGTACACGGATATGTACAAAATTCATTATATGTGACATCATTCTATAGTGCAGAATAAATCTAAATGGTTCTTGTCCAGAATATATAATGGACACTACAAGAAATTGCATGTGAACGCAAAGTAAAAACAAGTTGCCCAACCATTCATTATACAAATTTCTCATTTTCTTATGCTAAACACACATTCTGAGTTTTAATATTAATTGTGTATAATGTAATTATCTTCCAGAGTTAAATCAAATTAAGAATTATGCAATAGGAAGAGAATCCACTGTTTGTCCATCCTTTCCAATGGCTTAATGCTTTGTTCACATTATGAACATCAACATGTAAGCAAAAGTACAGAACTGAAACCTACCAGTTGGAGTAACAACCACACAGTCATCAGTGTCAAGTTTTGTATTCAAAGATAACATGTGCATAGCTCCTGAAACAGAGATTGAGTGGCGCATTTGGTGAAACCGGCAAAACTAATGTTGTGTAACTTGTACCCATAGAAATGAAAATAACTATTTTGACCTACTACAATTAAACAAAGGTATAAGTTTAAAATACTACTGATGATATTGGAAATAACAAGAAATTAACCTACAACTGTGCCGCATGCCTTTAGCCAACAGATGAAGCCATACTTGTTAGTGCGAAGTCCGTCTTTAGACGGTCTGGCCTTTCCTTGCTATGTCTGTCGTATCGCTGTGATATTACTCAATTTACAGGCAACAATTAGGTGTTATCGGACCCAGTTTTTCCAAAATGTCACATAGTAGGTACGGCTGCATCTAAGTACAAGATCTTTCGATAGTCAATGATTTTTTTTTTCTTAGATTGTGAGAAAGTCCAT
>JBCAUA010171299.1:7230-21823 GCA_038406235.1 Peronia verruculata | reverse complement strand
TAGATAGATAGATAGATAGATAGATAGATAGATAGATAGATAGATAGAGAGAGAGAGAGAGAGAGAGAGAAAGAGAGGCAGGGGGATAGATTGGTAGTCAGACAACAGAGAGATAAATATAAGACTAAAAATTAAAGCAAAACATGAGGAATTGTTGTATTAAACTATTTTGCTCAGTTTCAGCATGTTATGCAGAGAGTTTATAACACACAACCCTAATTTCCTCCACACCCCCCGTTGATACAAAGTCACAGTGGGCGGCGCCTCTAGCAATGAGATAGAATCCGGCGGGAATGAGGGGCAGCTGAGAGGCTGAGTGAGGAAAGCCAGCACCGCTCATAGCCAGAGGCCTCTGATGGCTTATGCTCCTTCTGAGAGGCAATAATAACATAAATACATGATCCGATTGAGTTATTAGCGCTGAAGGAGGGAATCACCTCTTTCCTTCGCCCCCCCCCCCCTCTAAACCACACAGAGAGAGAGAGAGAGAGAGAGAGAGAGAAAGGGTGGGGGGGGGGATTTAAAAGGCCGCATGATATCATTTTGAACATTTTCAAGTTCGGGCAGATCGTCCTCTTTGGAAGTACTGCTGTGATTTCAAACCCATACCATATGGTCTATTAACACATCATTGAGCTTAATTTATCACTATGATTTGTGTTATTTTTAATTGGGTTATTTTCTTTGTAACAGCAGTCACTGTTGTATTGTCCAATTATATAATAATCTTATCGAGGAAATAGTAACAGTCTGTGTATCCAGATAGAACTATGACAATTTAAAAAAAAAAATAATGGACCCCCTCATTTCAGACATAATTTGTTCCTCTTGAGGGGAGTTTGACAAACATAGATTCATTTGTGTCTTTACCAGAAATCAGAGGGGATGATCATGGACTTAAACTCTGTATTCTGCGCCCACACCTCGGGCAAATTGGGCAGGGGGGGGGGGGGTAGAGGGAAGAGAGAAGCTGGCAAATCCTCCATATCTCTCGATTAATCATCGCATCAAAGTCTTTAAGGCTGCCTCGTGCCCCGTATTTTTGACAACTCGGCACCGCAAGCCCGTCTTGATTAAAGATAATCCGCATCAAATGCCCTCCGACACGCGGAAGTGTCTTGGCTTTTGAACTCCCGGCCCGTCTATCGCGAGCCACTCAGGCGGACCCTATGAAAACCTTATCGACAGTTCTTATTCCACCAGCCCTGGTATGCGGGTAACGTTTTGTAACCGGTCGGTCGTACTACTAATTGTACTCAAATAACTGCAGGGCTGTTACATCCCATAGTGAGCTGTATCGCACGGGGCTGAGAGTGGTGGGAACACAGAGAACTTATCGTGAGCAAGCGGGGAAAGCCATAGCAAGTAGGAAGGAAGACACTGAGAACGCGCGTGGATAGGAATAGCTCAGAGATTGGAGACAAGGAAGAAACAAGTGGAGGGAAGGGCGAGGGGAGGGAGGAAAGGACGGAGAGAAAAGAATGAGAGAATCCCATCCTTTAGACATCAGTCCATCATTTGAGAGAGATGCTCGTTTGATGTGATGACAGCTTTCCCCTCTCCCCTCCTCCCCCCCCCCCCTTTCCCATTTTCCTCTCCCAGCTCAATCCAAACACCATTACGACGACGTGTGGCATCTCGAATTTCACCCGTGGCTACTCCTCCCGCCAGCGCCATCAACTTGCGCGGGTTCGCTCCCCTTCTGTCTCTCACACTTCTAGACGCTCTCTGAATCACTGAATCCTCTCTAGTCCCACTGGCCAACGGCCTACTTGATGACCACTTTCTATTACCTCCAAGTCTCGATCAAAACTCATTCTGCTCAAGTACTGTTTCCGGCAAAAATTGTTCATTTTGCTATCTCCAGTCTTACAAATAAACAGCAAACCTAATTTCCTTGGTAGTAAATTTAAAAAAAAAAAAATGACAGAGGTCGTTCTTTCCCATCTGTAGAAATCAAATTGTGAAATTTATTCAAGTTATCTATAACATGAAGCTTGCACGAGATATGTACCTAAAAGAACAAGAACAAAACTTGAAGACAACACAACTGGAGATTTTGCTTCTCTATTTTCCTTCTTTAATCTGAAAGACAGAGAGTGAGAGATCACCAACAGAGATACCAAGTGAGAGAAGGAAGAAAATATGATTATCGTTGTGATTATGTAATAAAGAGAAAGAGAGAGAAGAGCCAGAGAGACAATAACGCAATTGGCGGTTAGGCGTATGCAGTGGATTACTCGCACGGTTGGAGAGCATTTACTTCGTGGATGAGTACTATTGAAGATAATGGTTGATTTCTTTATATTAATACTTTGCTCTAAAAAAAAAAAAAAACCCTTGTTGATTTTTTATGTTGTTGTTTCTTCATCATGGATATCACATAGATCAGACATTTGTTTTAATCTTTTAATATAAGTGGAATAAAAAAGAAAATCTTTGCTTATTTAATTAGTATAAAAGACCTTTGGGTTTGTTTGTTTTTGTTTTTTTTTTTTTCTTGTCATTTTGTGTTTTTCTGCCCCAGCATTAACAGCATTCAGCAAATCATGTTCACATCTCCGTTGCACAGACAACTGGACAATACAAGTCAATGCTTGCTTTGCTTCTCAACCCGACACCTCTGAACATCTTCATGACTTCCTCTCTCAGCGATAACCAATTTGTCTAAGCAGCGGGCCTTCCATTTCACCGCGTCGTCAGCAACAAAAGAAGCCCGGAAAGCTTTCAGCAGAGTGGGGAGAGAATGCACACTTTAACATAAAAGACCAGCCAGAAAGACCCGCTTACCGCCTTTGACAAAACCGTCTCTTCCTTGAAAACATCTATTTGGAGAAAATCGAGGCTTCGATCTAGCTTTTGTGATAACACATTAAATAATATATGGCCAAAAAACTTTTAGAGAATAAAGGATTGATATATTATGTTGTCTTTTGACTCTACGACGGTTAACCTGAATAATTAAACTGTGACAAAGAAAACGGTGTGTTGTATAAGAGGAACGGATGGCATTTTCTCGCCAGTCTGTCTCTCCAAACCCTCACCCCCCCTGCCCCCGTTCCCTCCCTCCCCTCCTTCAGATTTCAAATCGCTCCCCTCCACCCCCCCCCCACCACTCAACATGAGTACCTGCCACCTGGAGAGCGCGCACGAATGCACGTGAGAGATGCCATTGAGCGCTAAGTGAGAGAGAGGGTACAGTAGAGGAGATTGCAGGCTGATATCTCACGTGGCGGTCAGAAACTCAGAGATGACAGAAATCGAAAAGATCAGTGTGTTACCGTACTCCAGTCTTCTACCCACCCACCCACCCGTATATTTTCACTGAGATGAGCGTGTCCTTCATCGTCGATAATGTATCCAAATGTCCCTCCAACCAGTCCCTTCATATCTCATATACTTTGCCGGATATGACTTTTTTTTTTTTTTCAGTTTAATATTATTTCCCCATCCTTTGAACTTTAACTTTCTACAAAAATCGAAGTTTTCATGATCAAAGAAAAGATATTTTTTTGTCTTCTTGACACTTTTTTTTTTAGTTTCTCTTAAGTAGGATGGGTCAAATGAAAGTGGCGTCCTGAGGCTAATTTGTTTTCAAATCTTGAACAATCACTGAGGAAGATGGTTGTTAAAACTAATATAGATAAATTCAAAGCTGCTACGAACAGTCAGGCTTGACAGAGATGCTCATGATCACAAAGACAGAGAGAAAACGAGAGGACGGGGAGTTAAAGGGTGGGGGTGTGGAGGTGGGGGATGAAAGAAGAAATAGGTTTGTATACATTTGTAAGAGAAAGAGAAGGAGAGGTGAAAGAGACTTGGCTACAGCAATGTTTGTCTAAAGACAATACGGAGGATTATCAGTAACAATACGGAAATCAAGATCACCCATGAAAAATGGCCATGGATCTGAATGCAAAAATTTCCAGTGAGGGCGCGATATGGCCGACAATGAAAAGATTAACCATACTACACTTCTTTCTTAATCTCGTGGTGTTGACCAATCTTTCCAACACCTCTAGCGCTCAGTATTCAAACAGAGCTCAGAGTGAATGCTCTTTGACAAAGGACCTTTCCCCTGGATACCGCTGTTATGAAAAGAACACACAATGTAGGTTTGTGATCTCACATCTCATAGTGAATAAAATGCAGTTTTTACAGAATAAAGTGATGCAATGTTGTCTTTTAATATTATGAAAAGATTTGTAATCAGAGGTTTCGATTTCTTTCAGCTGTGCTTAAAAAAAAAAAACAAACAAACGCATTTTGTCACGTAACATTAAAAGGGGGGGGGGGAGGTTATCCTGAGAGTGATTTTTCGAATGCTTGGACTAGGGATTTTTTAAGTTTAAAATTCAGACTCAGCATGTCCAAATTAGAGGAAAAGTGATTAAAAAATTTTGTTTTGCAGCCGGTTGGATTTTGTGTTTTGAAAATTAGCTATTTTCAAAAGCCTAAGGCTCCTAGAGTATTGAATGGAATTGTATGAAAGTTTGCACATGAATAATATGATCCTATCTAAAGGACAAAATGCATTTGTTTTTTGTTTATATGTCATAAAATATTTTTTATAAATTTTTTGAAATATGCATGTCGACGGATGTAAATTTTTTCCAATTTTCCAACAAATATCAAATTTTCCTTCAGAAATGGAAACGAAATTGAGAAAAAGCGATGAATTTTATCAAAACACATGCTATGGAGAATATATGTTCCAAATGTGAAGGCAATTGATTGAGAAATAAAAAAGCCCTAGGGAAAAAAAGTGAAGAAATCATACATATTGAGAAAATTGCAATTGAATTTTCATAATCTCTCTATACAGTCATTTGGCGGGATGGTGTTGGTGCCGTTTTGGGGCATACAGCATATGCTTCTGGCCCTATTCATTATTTTTGTGATATGAGAAGAGTTCAAAGTGTAAAAATAGGAAAACCCCATTTTTGATATTTTAGTCCCAAAACCTTATTTTCAGGACTTTCAGGACCCTTAAGTTCGTGGTCAGGATTTGAATTATGCAGGCAGCTTCATGGTTGATGTGTAAACTATCATGGCAGAACAAGGTTTTAATGCTTTGGAATTTACCTGAAATCTGTTCCCACAGTTTTTGTCCATGGTCATGTTCATTTGGCTGACAACGATAAAGGAATATAAAGGAATGGCACATTATAGACACACGTGAAGTCTAGATCATTGCCTCTCATCATGAGGCTTAGAACAGTCACAGGTATACCATATAGACAGGGAAGTCAAATTTCCTACTTAAGTAGGATTTCCTACTTTTTGGCTATCAGTAATTTCTCTTTTGGCCCCAAATCCGCTATTATTTACCATTGACGTACTTCAGTTTTACGTGTTGCTTAGGAGTATGCCAGGAACTTTTCCTACTTTTTCATGTTGACAGATTGACATCCCTGTATTAGACATTGGCTGCTTGTTTCAGGCTCACTTTTGTTATTCTGCCATAACCGTTGATGAGGGAAAAGCTCATGTCTTTTACCCACATAACCAGTTCTGGCACCATAGCTATTTTAAACCACATGATGTCAAACTTCTTAATCGGAAACCGACTTAATAGTCATCGCCAACTTTTTCTAGTTTGGCTAATCAACTGCTGACCTTCACTGAGCCCACTAACCAATTTTCGACTTTATAATAATTTTTAATGCGATATAGGTCCCACACAAAATGGTGAAACGGAAAGTGTGATAAAATTTTGTGTATGCTCCACATGAGAGCCCAACTGGTGTTCGACCATTGTTTGTTCAAGATCGAAAGTCGAACGCTTAGTTCCTCATGCCTGACAACATGCAATCAAATGGTCGCAAGAGAGTTGTTGATGGAAAACCAATACAGCAAAGTATCGACTACATGATCCAGATCTAGAGCTCAGAAATGGTGGTGCTGGATTATTTCGATGATGGCATTGTTAAGGTCCTAAGGCACTTGCTTCCAGGTGCCTGTGAAAGCCTGCAACTTTCTTAACTCCATCACTGCTCTCTTGACGTACTAAATACATCGGAAAGTGACTGGGGTCGTCGAATACACCATTGACATACGGCGCAGATCACCATAAAACACAATTTGTTCTGACCCCAATAATATTATGACTTACGCTATACATTAAGAGAGCAGCGAAGAGATTTGAAACCTGATAGAACTAAAATTGTGTTATAATCCACTGGTGGTTCTGCCCATTTTGTGGAATTTCCCTAGCACTGGAAGAGTAAATATGGGTGGCAGTGAAGGGGTTAAGATTAAAAAAAAAAAAAAACTTAAATATTTTTTTAAACCAATTCTTGTCTTATTGGACCGCATCCGATGGATAAATTTAAGGGGGGGGGGGGATTCCCGAGGTTTTAGTGAAAACAGTTTATATTTCTGTGGCTATTTTAACCAGTTATCATGGTATTTCGTGCCCAGTCCTGCCCCCCTGGTTTTTTTTTTTGGTTTTTTTATATACAAACTGCGATGATCATACATCTCCTTATAACTCAAGTCACTTTATGTGCATGACTGCATTTGATTCTCAGTATGCAGTAGACAGTGATTGATATTGTTAGATTGATAAGGATTTGAGCACCTAACAGACAGCCACCTTGTATGCTTCCCAGGAAGCTGAGAACGTCTGTGAGTGTCTCCATTGGGTCTGATGGGGTAATAATAGATTGCTAAGTGCTTAGAGCTTGTACTGTACGGTTATAGACGCTATGTAAATGTTATTAGCCATGCTCATGCTTGTACATCATTAAATGAAAAGTCAAGTTTCTGATTAGTTCATTTATAAACAAACATCACCAAACTGTACCCATGTTCACAGATGGAGACATCATCAGTCAACATCTTTGAGAGCCTGAAAAGTGTCCTGGACTACCAGACCCACCACCGCCTACGCGAGGCTCAAGGTCGTGCTTTCGCCGAGGATCTCAACGAGCGAGTTCTATACTGGTCCATCGGGGAGTCCTTGGTGGTCATCTTGATAGGCATTGGTCAGATTCTCGTTCTGAGAAGTTTCTTCACCAACACACACAAAACATCGGCCGCAACGTGAGAACGAGATCTTTTCTTTTTTTTTTTTTTTTCTGTCTGTTTCTGGCATTGCTAAGCACATTACTCTTTTTGTTCTCTCTCTCTCTCTCACGGTGTCATGTTTATTTTGTTGTTTTTTGTTTTTTTTTTCCTGGCAGAGTTTTTAATTGAGATTGTTATTGGTTTGCTGGAATGTATGTTTGTTTGTTTATCTGGTTGATGATATGAAGCGATGGATACATATCCTGCCTTGCTTTTTTTTTTTTTTCAAATTTTCATTTGCTATTGTTTTGCTTAAAGTGAAAGACCTAGGATTTTTTGTTTTGTTTTCTTTTTTTTTTTTTTTTGTCATTGCTGAATTGAGTCTGTGTGAGTGACAGATATTTTTTTTTTTCTTGAAGTATATTGCCATTATTTATTCGATCAAATTCATTGTCATATGATTCACCTTCGGAAAGAGAGAATTTTGCAACTAACAAGCTATTCTCTCATGATGCAAAGATGCTTTGTTGAAGGGGAAAAAGCTAAGCAATAAATGGACATAATTATAAGAACAAAGGGAAATACGCAGCGGGGCAAGGGATATAAACAGAGGTCCAAAGGAAAAAATGAATGAAAAAGCAAAGGGAAGTAAGTGGGAGATCAAGGGAAATAACCATCTTCCAAAGGGAATTGAGTAAAAGAATGGAAGGATTTACAAATTGTTACATTTATGAACACACCAAGGTAGTTTGAAACCTTATTCAGAACAAGGAAAAAAAAAATGTTTGTTCTGTTAGGGTTTGTTCATGACTTATACTATAGATATTGATATCATCTCTACCTATTGCTGGGCTTGTTTTTGTTATTTTTTTCTGAGAATAAAAATTGAAAAAAATTTTTAAAAAGATTTTTCTCTCTTCCTGACATTATCCACACAGATTCTTCTCGTTTTTCTCGAGAGACGACATTATTGAAAAGTGGATCTTTTTTCATGTCATTATTTCCAGAAATTTATTCATATTCATGGTAGAGGGGGTGAAATTTGAGAAGTGGAAATGCGTACAGCATTGAGCCAGATTTTTTTTTTTTTCTTCTGTGTTTTTAATGTTATGCCCTGGTGTCTCATCTTAGTAAAGAACTAAGATTCAAATAAAAATATGTCCGAAGACACAGAAGGAGTAATTAAAATCTTCTCATTTCTCAAAATTTGAATATTGTCAGCGCTGTCCATAGTCTGCGTAGAGACCAGTTTTGGGCAAATACATTTTATCAAGGGATATGTAAAGAAAAAAAAAATAATCCATTCTATGTGTCCTGTCAGGGATGTCAAACTTTGGACTTTAGTCGAAATTCTGACTTTTTGGTCGCCGCCGACTTTCCTACTACTGCCAATTTTTACTGAATCCAGGAGACAATCACGGTTTCATAATAATTTGCGATACAAATTTTGCACAATCATGGTGAACCCGTAAGCACAGAAGAGTTATCTCCATACCCTGGGCAATAGTCGGACTGTTGTTCAGCGCTTATTTCCTCACACTTAACATGCAATCGGGTAGTTGCGTGAGAGTTGTTGATAGAAAATCAGCACATCAGAATTCTGACAACAACACATAATGTGTCCATGATCTTAGAAAGATTCCAGATCTAGGAAATGAGTCTAATAGAATTCAGCTTGATTATTATGATGACTTACAGAACTGCTCGTGAGATCTTTTTAGTTTTTGGAATTTCCATTAGTTGTATAATTTTCTTGTCCCATCAGAGGATCGTGTGAAGAACTTGCAAAGTTCTTGCAAAACAAGGAAAAATTTCTAGTTCTAGCAAGCATGAAAACGCAAATTTTTTTTATTTTTTTTTTTATAGTGCCTTACTTTTACTTAACAGGGGATGGGTGTCAAAGGAAATTTTCCAACTTTTATATGTGAAAACAGTTTGACATCTCAGTCCTGTGTTATTTCAAACTATTTTGACTGATAAAACTGCTTAAAAAAAACAACTTCAGTTCTGTATGCATTAATAAATCTTTTTAATTTTTCTGGATTTGAAGAACCACATATATCACAAAGTGCACCCAAGCCTCTTGTTTTGAGGATTTGGGACGGGATCTTCATCCATGCAAAACAGAAATGCGAATGGTTCATTCTGCACTTTAGGTACTACACATCAACACAGCAGTGTAAGTTAACAGTTTTAACGTAAGAGAATAGCATTTTTCTTTATGAAAAGGTGTTCTATACATATTCAGCAGTGCAAAATTTATCTCTGGGAGAGAGCTACCGTACATGCTCCCTACTCAGACAGTGAGCAGGCAACACTGTGATCACAGAGTACTGTTTGCATTTCCACTTCCCAGATGAGAATGCATAGTTTTCATGGACTATTTATGCCTGTATTATTTCAACCATAGATTATTACTCAAACATTATAAGGAGTAGGGGACGACTAAGCATGTATCTATGATATATATATTTGTTTCAAATATAGAAATAACCTGTATGAAATTGAGTTTTTGTTATGTGAATGTACGTGTTGAGAAAATATCAAAACTTGCTCATTTTGAGTATGAAATGTGATGTCAGCTATGAGTGAGTGATGTGTCAGTTTGTAGAGCTGTCTGTGAGTGGGTGAAATTGTCATCGAAAATTCCTAGAATTGAGTAATCTCATTTCGGTTACCCTGAGGAAGTTTATTGCAGCGTAAACCTCAGTTTGCTGTTAGTGGGCACATCGACTGATCCTCGATATTTTCCTTGAGAGCTCTGGATAGAGATTATGGGCTCAGGGATGCTGACATCAGGGAAGGAACTTGAGATTTTTAGAGCAGTTTTTTTGTCTCTCTCTCTTTGTTTTTTTTTTTTTTTAACAATTTACTTTTCACCATGTTAGAAGATCAAGGTCTAGGATAGAGAGCTAAGAGTATTAGAGCCATTAAAATATTTTTTTCTCGTTCACACACGATCATATTTCCTGTGTTGTTGATTTTTTTTTTATGTGTTTTACATGTTTTGTTCCCAGTGATCAGCATATGACAAGTGACAAACTCATAACTATATGTCATCTCTGACAAAGACCTTTATACGTACTTTATGTCCAGTGATCTGGAAACAAAATGGTGATCTGCTTGTTACTCTCATTCTTATGTGAATGAAGAAAGAAACGTTTCTGTTGACTTTACGTCAGTTTTCATGCTCTACGTTCACTTTTTCATCTTCGTCTAGGACTTTTTTCACACATTTGTGTAATTTTCATAGCGTTTCCATTTTTTTTAAATTCACGCAATTATGTTAACTCTCCGGCTTGCTTCATTTTGAATTTGGTCTGTTTCTCTCCGGGTTTTAATGGAGTGTGAAGACCTTCATCAGCTTTAGTATCTTCTGAACTTCTTGTCAATGTCAAGTTGACGCTCTTCTATATTGTCTCCTTCTTGTTTGTTGTTTGTTGAATTTTACTTTTTCACCAAAGTTTTTATTTACTGTTTGTTTGCTTGTTATTTGTGGGTTTTTTTTTTTTTTTTTTCAATTTTTATTTACAAGACAGTGCTTCATCGTAAAGCCTTAGTGAGATTTTATGAGCCAGATGTATATTACTGTTTGCAGTGTTGTATGTCTGGGTGAAAGTGTTTGGATCTTTTCATTGGTGTAAGAGATAGTACCATCTCTCCAATCACACTGCTCATTATGCAATCAGTTAAGTTGTGGTTCTCTGATCATAACAGTCATTGAGTGATAGACATTAGGATCATAATTACCTGTAGTAATTATCATCATGGTGGTGTTGTCGTTAGGGCCACAGTGCTTTAGTTGTAAGGGTCATGATATTGTAGTTGTGAAGATCATGATGCTGTAGTTCTTAGGGTCACGATGCTGTAGTTCTTAGAGTCCTAATGCTGTAGGTCTTAGAGAGTCATGATGCTGTAGGTCTTAGAGAGTCATGATGCTATAGTCTTAGGGTCATGATGCTGTAGTTGTTAGGGTCATGATGCGTAGTCGTGAGGGTAAAACAAGACTGCTGGCCTGGAGGAACACTTTTCATAACTTCATAATATCTGAAATGGAGATCAGAAAGTGCTTCGATATCATAGCGTCATCCCAGATTAAATTGTCCTAACTACAGCATAAAATTTGTAGTTCATTCACTCATCCCTTGACTTTTGTAGATGTCGTTGGGGGCATCTGTGAAGATGGGTTCACCACTTTCCTCTATCTATCTCTGTCTTTCACCATCCTCTGGGATTCTGCCCGGCACCCATACTTAATTCTGTCCATTCCTGGATGTTATCTTCCCACCTCTTTCTCTGCCTTCCCCGTCTCCGGCCTCCTTTAACTGTACTTTGCCGGATTATTTTGCAAGGTCTCCTGTACGAGAAACATGCCGGCACCACTTCAGTTTTTGCTTCTTTACAACAATGAGGAGGTCATATAACATGTACGATTTTTCTGCGAACCTCGTGGTTTGTTACGAAAATTTCTAGTTACTACAGTTTAATTCTGGGATGACGGCATGTCTTTTCTGGATATTTTCATCATACTATATTCACCGTACTTATTTTAAGAGTGTTTGAAACATGGCTTCTGGAATTTGGACAGCATCAGATTTTAAATTTCTTTGTCTGCTTTGGTGTGTTTAGTTTGAGAAACCTCTAACGCTGACGTTTGAGGTGTTTCCTCAGGTTTACACGTACATTTGTTGATTATGTGACTAAGCCATATATACGAATGCCATGAACTGATGTATGGACGGATGTCGTGAATGTCGTTTATACGCCTGCAGAGTTTTCATATGATCTGTGTGAAATTGTGACCTGGAAATAGATCTAAGATGCAGATGGAACAGAACAAATATCATTAACTTGTGGTTACAGTGTATATAATCACACGCCTTTCAACCTCCTCCAGGTGGTTATCTCAGCATTGAGTCACGGTTGTTCCAGTCAGGTTTAGCTGATTTGCTTAAATAAAACAGCCAAAAACCATGATTTGAAAATAGTAGTATTGAAATAGGAGCACAAAATAATGACTGTGTAGGTGGCATTGTGGATCAAATCTTTTTAAAAAAAAAAAAAAAATTCAGAAAGCAAGGACTTCAATCTTTGTGAAGTGAACATACTGTGACTTGATATTTGGCACGTTATTATATTTGCTGGTGTCGTTTGGTTGGTCTGTTGTTTCTTCCATCTTTTTTTTTTTTTTTTCAAATTTGATTTGTATCTTAATTATAAATTTTCACAGCTTTAGCTTTCTTTACGATGTTTTAACATGTTTATTTTCCCTTACACATATGGGTATAAAAACAAAAAGAGGCTGGTAAAATGTTCAAGCCTATACATGCTCTTCATTTCTCTATCACCCTCATGAGGGCGTGGGTTATAAAAGTGGATTCTTTGCTTCCGCTACTTGTGGGCAGTGGGGGCTCGATGTCAGTGAGCCAAAGTGGGCGTTCCCAAGGAACACTATTCACGATGTCCTCGGAGTGGCATCTCTTCTCTTTCTCTTCGCTCATGTCTTCTTTTTGACATGTAAAGTATCTTACTGTGTTTGGCATAGTTTTGACTGTGATCGATCGTACTGATATTCTAGTAAACCCCAACACAAACATACAAACATTTCCCTGTCAGGAAATTGTCCAAATTCCGCCCATTTTAATACCACCTAGTTTTCAGATTGTTATTCAATTATGAACCGTACCCAATATTCATACAGCCATAGATGAAGCCTAAGGGTAAAAGTACTCAATTTTCTTGTGTCTTTTATCAGAGCATTGTAGTGCCTTTTCTTCCGTAAATGAATTCATTAGATAAGGTTCAGAATTGTGGATTGCAGATATGAATATTCGCTGGTGTGGAATTGATTTATTGTTTTTTTTTTGTTTTGATCATGTTTTCTTATAATGAGATTTGAAATGAACAATATAGGCAGCTCAGATCTCGTGAACATAGAGAGATAGATGGGGAAATGTTGACATGATATTAGTAAAAGCACCCTGATAAACAGAACTGTTTTGTTCATTAGGTTAACTTTTTCCAGACGTGAACATTCTTAGGAGTCAGACATACATGCACTTCATTTTTGGCCATATTTTTTTTTGGAAAGGGTTATAAACACAAAATTGTTTGATGTGGAAGTAGTAACAAGTACTGTATTAACCCTTTGAACCCTGGTTACCAGTACATGAAAAACCCCAGTCCCTGGCCTTCTGGGTCAAGAACACACATTTCTTGTTTCATGTTCAATATCTTTTGTGACCTTGAGCCTCAAACGCGATCATGGGCGCAGACATTTGTAATCACCGTAGTATTATATGTCCTTGTCCCAAAGCGATCTGTTAGATCTATTTTTAACTGTAGTGGACGCTTAGGACTAGAATAAGCCCAGGAAAATTTTATTTGACACCAGAAAATCTGCTGGGTGTACCAGGCTATAGGGTTCAACAGGTTAATATAGACCTTGCATACTGCATGTCAAATGAAAGGAAATTGAGTGGACGATGCATGGAAAATAATTCTTAAAACAGAATTCTCGAACAAAAATATGTTCGGTGGGAGTCACTAACATAAAAGCACAAAATTCCAGTTGGGGAAAAGTTACCGATAATCTGGTTTCACAGTCTGCTAATAGGTCTGAAAAGAGTTAATGAACTTGAATGGGGAAAGGGAGTGCCCTTGCATTTTTTATTTTTTAACTTTGTTTCTTTGATGTTTTTAGTCCACACTTCAAAATTCACATATGAACTTCACAACTTTTATATTTCGCAAAATCAAGAAAAGTTTGCCCGGAATATGAAAAGAAGCAGGAATTCCCATACAGAGATGGATCTGTTTAATGCACGGTGGAATTCCCACAAGCAGTTGTAGCAAAGTATGAAGAATTAAATGCACATAACTAAAACTTTTGACATAGTCAGATGCTGTCCTGAGATCATAGAGATTTTTTTTTTTTTGGTCATTTCAAATACATGTAATATGGAATTCCTTTATAGATGTGTTTGGCTGACTTTCAGTTGTTTTTTGTTATTTTTTTCATCAAGAAGAAAGTTGGACAAAATAGTAATTCGTAAATGCAACGTTTGGATTTTTTTTTTTTTTTTGTTTGGTTTGTTTTGTTTTGTATTTCATTGCAAGTCCATCAATGAATTGGAACTTCCCATTTTGTAGACAAGGGCACAGTGAGATTTTTTTTTATTATTATTCAAGAATAGAAGTGCAGATGTCTTGCAGCCAGTCACAATGAGACGTATGTTGCTTTTTCACCATATTATGGGGTTTTCTTTGTATCATGTGAAAGCTTATTTCATACCCTTTCAGATGGTGAAAAGAGTTCTGATCTAACTTTCTTCTAGCCAGAGATATTGCTGTTTAAAGAGACAAGTGGGGACCCCACAGCAATGACCAAACTTTGAAGAAAATCAAGTTTAAATGAATGGTCAAATGCAACAGTCTACACTCACGTACCTACCACACAAAACCTGATTTTAATGGAGAAATACATGTATTTATAAATCGAGGGTAAGACCAGTACTGTCTTGTTCAGAAATGAATAGACTTTCGATTTCTGAAAAAAAAAAAAAAAAGTCAATGTCTGACA
>JBCAUA010171189.1:0-21824 GCA_038406235.1 Peronia verruculata | reverse complement strand
TCCATCCTCTGTATCTCCCCCCCCCCCATTCCTTCATTCTCTTGCTTTCTCCCTCCTTCCCTCTCTCATTCGGTTCATGTTTTTCTCCTTTTCTATTGTCCCTGAAAGCGCAGAGATGCGTAAATATTCAACGTCTCCCCCCCTCCTTTTCTGCAAGGATGGAATTTAAATGCTGCATACAGTAATGGGCTCTGGCGCAGCGGAAATGTGAAAGCAATGATGGCCGAGTCTGCAAGGCAAACATTCAGACAAATGAACGTACAGATAGAGAGAAAACAACAACAACAACAACATCATCATCATCATCATCATCATCAACAACAACAACAACAACAACAACGACAACAACGACAACAACAACGACAACGACAACAACAACAACAACAAAGGTGCAAAGAGAGAAGAAATTCAGCAACTGCTGGTAGATCTATCTTCCTTTCACAACTAACCGACGTCAACTGTTCTCCCGAAGAGGATGTGGTCACGTAAAAAGGTGACGCATTTCCCGGATGATTTCTCCAATCTATCATGCGGTAAAACTCAAAACACGTTAATAAAGGTCAATCCTCTTCCATTTCCATCCAATCTTTCTTCCAGTTTTCAGGACTAAGAAAAAAAAAAAAAAGAGTGAGCCCCCAAAAATAAGGTAACAACAACAACAACAACAACAACAACAACAACATCAACAACAACAACTACAGTCAAATTTAGATCTATGTTTTCTAGGTGTTAATTGTCCTCTGGGAATCTGATCATAATGGCATAATTTATAACCTAACAAAAAAAAACAATTAACGAAACAAAGAACGATAGATAGATAGAGAGAAAGAAAAGAAAGAAAGGAAGAAAGAAAGAAAGAAAGAAAGAAAGAAAGAAAGAAAGAAAGAAAGAAAGAAAGAAAGAAAGAAAGAAAGAAAAAAAGAAAGAAAGAAAGAAAGAAAGAAAGAAAGGACAAGTTCCGAACAAGCGAACGGCTGGAAATCCCTGTCTGATTTTGCTAACGGGGTACAAACACGTCAAACTGCTCACTGCAACTGGCATGGCCAAAAAACCAAGAGTGTACGGGACCGGTAACAGGTTGTTGTTGGATCTCGTGATGGCGCGGTAACATACATCAGTGAGCGTTCTATTTTAGCGGGGTGGGAGGGGGGGGAGGAGTAGTAGGGGGTACAAAAAAGCCGGCAGGGATTTTCAGGTTTTTTTGCTTATTCGAATATGAACCATTCCAAGTTTTTATGTCTGCGAATCCAAATGAATTACTAATGTTCAGAGAGTTGTATTGGGTTTTTTTTTTAATGTGCCAAAGCATAGGAAAGGTTCAAATGTACTTTTCATTGAACACTTATTCTTGTGCGTTTGGAGAACATTTCATAAACTTTGCTAACACGTCAATGCGGATTGTCACTAACTGGTTCGCTCTGTAAGGCCTCGTGCGCGTGTAAACACAGCAGCTCGTTCAATGCAGGCAGGCTTTTGACTGGTGTGCAAAACTGGAGGTTCGTGCACTGTGTGTGTGTTCGCATTGCCTGCCCCGGCAGCAGTTCTCGTTTTTACAAGGAGGTTGTGCATTTATTGAGGGAATCCTATGGATTTCCCTCTTGTGCTCTGGCGCGATTTTTTCGAGATTTCGTTTCCGTATCTACGTGGTAACGGAAGTAAACATTCCTGCGAAGGCGGAAAAAAAGTATCATTTTAGAACAGCATTTCAAATAGATCTACAGAGCAGACAACAAAATGAATATTGAACTTTGCTGTTGTAGTTCGTTGGACCACAATGAAAACATCCGAAGATTAGTATAGGCTAAATTCTGACTTCGAAAGAGTTGTCATTACCAATATATCTTATCTAGATCTAAATACTAGATTAGTCTAGATCTGGATCTACATTATCTAGCCTAGTCTGGAAGACATTTGGTCTAGATCAAGATAAATCAATAGGCCTAGATCTACATCTTTAAATCTAAATCTAGATCTACTCTACTCTAGTGGAATGAAAAATTATATGATGAAATTGTTTAGTAATACCGCTAATGAATTAATAATTATATAGATCTATTTTCTCCTTTATTTTAGAGCTGCTTACAGTCATAAAAGTAGACCTAAGACCTAGAATCCAAATATAAATTATTTATTATATGCACCGGTAATTATCATTTTGAAATATTTGTTTACAAACGCTTCATGTAGATTAAAGTGATTGATCCACTTCTAGACCTGAACCCCTTTCTACCCTGCATCATAGGTTTTTTTTTTTTTTTTTCAGAAACGGTGCCTTGAAGGTACTAGATATTGTGCCATTATGTTTGTTAAGTCTGTGTAGGTTAGTGTGTCTGATTTGCACAGTAGTGTGTCAAGGCTAAAAACCATTCAGTCAAAATAATCCATAAATTATATTCATGTGGATCTAGAAGGCTATATAATATTGACTCAACACTTTTTGTCTCTTCTCTGTTTAAAACCTGGAAAAAAAAAAAATCCTACAGTGCATGTATTCGTATACTCTCTCTCTTCTCTCTGTCTCTTTGTCTCTCTCTCTGTCTCGGTCTCTCTCTGTCTCGGTCTCTCTCTCTCTCTCTTTCACACACACACACGATCTCCTGTTGTTTATTATCCATTAGAACGTTTATCCACGTTTTCGTTTTCTTTTAAAACATTGTTTGCTAATTCTGACACTGTCTCTGAATCTAATGGATTCTAGACCAATCTAAATTTAGATCTAGGTCTGCAACTAGAATCTAGACTTTTCTAGAAGTAGGCCTACTCACTTTTTTTTTTTTTTTTTAATGACAGTAGCCTGCTACTTTTAAAGTCTAGATCTGGATTCTATATCTATACGGTATGTCAATACTGTTGTGACAATTTGTGTTTGTAAGCAAAGCACACAGACATTGGCAGAAGTCGAGATTTGTCTCCCATTAAAAAAAAAATGTCAACCAAGAAAGCTCTTTCTCTTCCTCTCACTCTCTTCCGTTCGCTCAAAACAAATCGACGAGAACTAATGGGGAATCCCAATCTAGCTAATTCGACCTACTTAAAAGCTCGGGAAATGACGTCATACGTTATATTTTCAGACATAGACACAGAGTGTCTGATCACATTAGAACATGACAGACCTGTTCATTGGGATCAAAGTCTGGAAATTTACAAATCCAGAACTGAGATGGAGAGAGATCTGTCAGAGGTTTTCAAACAATATGACGAATGCTCCAGCTACTGGTCTTTGCACAATTAAGTAATGAATCCACTGAGTTCTTCGGCACATTTTTTTTTTCGAATACCGATATTTGTCTACCAGTGTGCCACAATGTTTCGACTATGCGCATTACACCGGTGTTTAAAGCTATCACCATTAGCTCCATGGTTATCAGAAATGCATTCATGAATCTTTATTTCATAGAAACTTCAAGATGCAATCATTTAAATGTCTCCCTTATATCACACTTACATGTAGTAGATCCCGGTCTAAAGACCTGGATTGGATTATTTAGTAATCTGAATAGTCTAAATACTGGGTTATTTCTCTTGCCGTGGATAAAAAGAAAAAAGTCTCCTCCTTGATCAAATTCAAAATGCGGAAAGAAACAAAATCAGTTGAGGTCATATAATAATAATATATTGTTAATGAAACAGGACAGAAGTACATCAAAGATTTTTTTTTTCAGATATTTAAACAAAAAATACTGAGAATTGCTGTAAGAACTGACCTCATTTTAGTGTCCATTGATTAGTTGGTTCATACAAGTTCAGTATCACTGAAGTAACTGAATAAACTGTTTTGATGATTATAAGCCGCCAAATCCATAGGACTGTTCATTATGATAGACCAAACCAAAATGAAAGACGCCGTCCATGACACGGCGAAAAATAAGTCGATGTGTGCGTAGGAAGGCGCCGTGTCGATCACGGCGTGACGTGCACGGTGGACGGCGTTTGGTCGATGTGTGCAAAGGGGGTCTTACTACCAACAGCAAGCTCATTCAGTGAAAATCCAATTATATATATATATATATAAAAAAAAAAAAAGGCAAGAAACAATCAAGAGCTCAACGAACGTCTTTTAGGCTGAGCCTGACAGCCAAGCGACAGCACTGACGGAGACGACCATCCGTATTTTCTGCATGTCTTGTGAGTGTGTGTGACTTTGGTGTTTAAAATGTATAATCTAAACCTGCGCTTGAGTGTGTATTCTTGGGTCCGGCATCTCTTGACATACACATGAGTAAGAGATGGACACAATGTGGCCTCTTTTGTAAGATGGGTAAAGAATGTTATTTGTGTTTGTTTCTATTTATGTCTGTTCTATCATTTTATGTATTGTGAATAATTGTTCTTTTTTTCCTTTCTTTCTTTTCCTCCTTCCTCCCTTCCTCCCTTCCTCACTCTCTTCTTTCTTCCCTCCTTCCTTACTTTTATTTTTCCTTCTACGTTTCCTTTCTTTTCTTCTTTCCATTTTCGTTTCTTTCTTTCTTTCTTTTTTTTCTTTCTTTCTTTCTTTTTTTCTTTCTTTCTTTCTTTCTTTCTTTCTTTCTTTTTTTTTTTAAATTCTTTCTGCCTGCATTTCTGTATGTGTGTGAAGCTGTATATGCTGAACGAATATAGGAGTCCATTGTAATTCTGGGTCCCGTGGCTCTTGGTGTGCACTTGTATCTGTGTGGTATGCTTAGATTGATACAGATTTGAGTGCTCAAAAATGCAGCTGTCTACGTCATCCCAAGAAGTTGAGAACTAGGTGGGTGAAGCACTACTATAGGTATATTATACGGGAATGGACACTCAAGCTGACTCTTGTTCAATCTGTTGTTATCATTAATATGTTTATTGTTTAGATAAACAAATGTGGCATGTCTAACGATTTATTGCATGAGGTATGTTAAGTGCCTGTGGGTATGAATGTGCGTGTATTATCACTTTGTATGCTTGTGGTTTCTTTCTTTCTTTCTTTCTTTCTTTCGTTCTTTCTTTCTTTCTTTCTCTCTTTCTTTTTTTCTCTCTTTCTTTCGTTTTTTCTTTCTATCTTTCGTCATGTATTTCCTCTTCCTCTCTGTCTGTCTATATTTCTTGTCTGTTTTTCTGTTTTCTTTTCCGTTCCTATTTTTCTCCTTTTCTCTCTCTCTCTCTTTCTTCTCTCTTTTCCTTTCTGTCTTCCTTTCTTTTTTTTTTTTCTGTTTTCCCTTTTCATGTATTGCAATTTTCCGCGAAATGCTGAGATACCCAAGCCAGGTATGCTGGTGTGAGAACGGCTGACGATGTGGGCTGGCTATAGCGAGGTGGGAAAAGGCTGCAGATAAATGCAAACATTTGTATGGGCGAAAAGTGAAGCCCTGGATGTGATAGATTGTAGAACAATTGACAGCTCTGTTTCCACCACACCAATTCTAAAGGCGCCTGAGGTGACAGAACCGCCGCTTGTATGACATCAAATGCTGGCAACGCTATTTAAGCGATTAGCACATGGCTAATTTAACATGTTTTATGGTCAGCCCATTCAATTATTTTGTTGATTGACCGACCAGTTAAGTGGCAAAGATGACAGGCCAGATGATAGATTGAAGGGCTTTTGTACCCTATCGGGGTCTGTGAAAAAAGTAAACCATTGCGTCTTTGATTAGATCAATTTGCATTTGTGATACAACAATTTCCATTATTTATTCCCCATGACAAAGCTGCCACTAATTGGTAATTGCCCGTAAAGGAAGTTTTCGTTTTTTTTCAGCTCTCAAAACTACTGCCCATTTCTACTTAGACTGGGAATATATTACAACAGACGTAGTGTTAGTTTTTTTGTTTGTTTTTTTTTTTTTTTTGTTGCCTTTCTTTCTTTCTAAAGTTTGAAATACCGCATTATTGCAATTTTGATTACAGCCATTTTTTTTTTCTAAAGTTTGAAATACTATATTATTGCAGTTTTGATTACAGCCTCGATAGGCAAGTGGATTAAAGAGAGACAGATATGGAAAAACGTGCTTTGCGTTGCTGCAGCTAATAAAATGGACACAGAAGGCTTGTTACAAACGGTAGTCCAAATACGCGGAATGTGTGCGTGAACTGACATGCTGGGCGCCGTTTAGTGACCAGAGAGGGGGCAGTTAAAGTGAAGAACGAAGAAAGTGGTGCATTACTGCCTTACAGGTTGGAATTCACGAATCATTCAGTGCTCTTTTTTTCTGCTGTTCTTTCTGTCTGTCTATCTGCCTTTCTTTCATTTTCCAGTCTCGTTTTCATGCTGTTTTTTTTTTTTTTAAATTCTTTTCTTTCTCTAGTTTGTTTTCTTCCTTTCTTTCTCCCTCTTATTTCTCTGCTAGTCTTTGTTCTTTCTTTCAATATTTCCAGTGTGTCTGCCTGTTATCCGTATCTTTTCTTTTTTCTTTCTTTCTTTTTTCTTTCTTTCTTTCTTTCTTTCTTTCTTTCTTTCTTTCGTCCTTTCTTTCTGTCGTCTTTTCTCTTTCTCCCCGTCCTCCTGTCTCTTTTGTTTTTCTCTTTTAGCAAAACTTTTATTTAAAAAAAAAAAATGACCAAGCATTATGTAAATCAATACCGTGCCGGATGAAATCCATATTATGATCTGATTTGACTTCGGTTTTACGCGATCTGCATTGCAAGATGTTTCGTCCCCCTCCTCTGATAGATTAATGCATGCGCGATGTAACTGCCAGTCTTAGAACTCCTGAACAAATGAGTAGCTCTCTGAACTAGACAGTCTGACGATGAACAGCTGTCAAATTAAAATCTAGCTCTGAGCGTTCATTCCTCTTTCAGACATAGCTTTCAGTACAGTTCCACATTTCAAATCAAATATAATCAGGAATTGTCCAACTGTCACCCTGTAAATTTTAAAACGCATGGCAAATATCAGCTTTTAACAGCATATTATTTATAAAACCAATATTCGAGTATTTTTGCCATCTGACAGGTTTCTCTAAAGCGCCACACAAATGCTACCCGGCAATATCTGTCGCTGTGGACTCACATTCTTCAGTTATCCCATTCTGTGGACTCACATTCTTCACTATAGCAAGGTTACGAATGATCTCAATCTTCTTTACTATATAGTCAAGCTATAACCCAGTTTTTATACAGCATGAAATTAGAGACAAACCAATTCCAAATGCCTGAAAAACCGCTAGAAAAAGAGAGACTGCCAATATTAAACCAACGCATGCTTTTGAAAATCCGCGGTGAATACCATATGCGTTTTACCAGAAATTAAGATCACATCAATGTCTCCGGCCATTTGGATTGTTTCCTGTTCCTTCCCACGACCGGAATTTCCACTTTCTTTCCTTGCAACGAACACACACACACACGTGCAGGCAGACACATATACACACAACACAAAGTTCATGGGTATTCAAAATCATTACATGTTCCTTTCCTCCAAACTCGCCGGGCTATTAGAATTAAAAGCAATGCCATTACACGGCGAGCATGCATACAGCTTTTCATTCTCCGCCTTTCAAATCCTATTGACAACCCAAGAAAGAAAAACAGCATGACAAAAGTGTTGAACGAAAAAAGAAATCGTCTAGTCGATGGAAAGCAGTCTTGTCAATCAATAGATCGATAGGTCAATGGCGAGTCGATAATTCTTTGTCTTTATGTCGTAGCTAATCGAATTGGCTGTAGAGCAAAGCTGCCCAAGTTGAGTGGACGTGGAGGATTGAAGTAGAGCTATGTCCCAAAGTGTTTGTACGGCTGGGATATCAATTACATAAGGCATCTCAGATTGCCAACCATTCAGCTGAACGGGTTGACAATATGGGTCACCTTCGAATTTCCGGACAACGGTTGCACACAGTGACTGTGGTTTTAGTTCCAACCGAGAGCTAGACAAGTTGGTCAAAAGTTAGATGATCTATTCCCAGATAAAATAAACCAATTTATATCAAATTAAGTACAAAGAAGGCACCCAATACAGACCACAAATTCGCTACAAGGATGTCTGCAAAAGAGATTTAAAGGCATGAAATTTGATCTCAACGAATTGGAAACTCTGCCCGAAAATGATGTGGACAGGAAGTAGGATGGGAGGCAAGATCTTTCCCAGTAATGAAGGGTGTCATGTCCTCCAGGACTGATAAGTATAAAGAAGAAAGAGCCCAGACAGAGGAAGAAACCATAGTCTTTCCAGACTAAAGATTGATAACATGTACATAGAATTTTCTAACGATTAAAGTTTAAATAGTCAGTTTCATTTCCATTGGTCTTACACACACACACACACACACACACAAACACACACACACACACACACACACACGCACACGCACACGTACATACGCACACACGCACACAGCCACATACACACACACAGAGGAACTGAAATCAACTCCAAATCACATAAATTTATTGCAGTAACAAAACGTTGCAGGTTATTTGAAGACAGGGTAAGAAATGTGTATATCTAGAGTCACAATATGGCAACGGAAAACTAAAGTAAAAGTTTCCATGATAAATTAAGGGAATAGACGGCAGATACAAAGGAAATTAACAGACATAAATGAGAAAAGTGGAGCACGACTAAAATATTATTACTTAATCGAACAAAAAGATACAGTGATAGATTAAAAAAGGAACTCTTGAAAGAGTCTCGTCAGCTGGGGGTCATGCATAATCAAACAGCACTGAGCGTTTTTCAGTTGCGCCAAAGTACAAAGAAACACATCCATCACTAAGATTATCGAAAACATACCCTAGACTATCCCTTAGCAAAGAGAGATTGGATGATAGTCCTCCATTTACTAAACGCTAACGGCTCATCCGTCCAGCCAATACATGTATCTGCGAAAGAACATGGCGGTGGAGTCCCTATTTCAAAATTGTGGTCCTGATTGTATTCTCCCATCGCCATAAAGGGAGTCCTGAAACTTAAGTAAGACATCAGGGTTCGTTCATAGACATTTTAACTTCAGGGCAATCGCAGGAAGGCAGAGGATCCGAGATAATTCTCACATTGAGGAGTCTTCACGAATTCCACCAGTAACAAAGCACAGTGTCTCATGATATTCATATTTCATCGTGGAAAAAATAAAATTATAAACATATAAAACAATTAATTCATTTCAGTTCAGTGATGACATCTTGCTATCTCCAGATTCTAAATTGCAGGTTTTAAAGTTTTGCTCAAAGGGTCTTCAATTCTGTGTATTTTTTTTAAAGTTCTCATTGCTCGCCCTAGCAAGAACTCTAAATGTCACATTTCTTCCACTGAGTGAGCTGAGAGGTTAAAGCCAGTAAAGTAATGCATCTAAACTTCATTTGAGAAGAAGACGTTTTGCCTCTGCGTTATGTAAGAAGTTAGTACTTTTCCATCTCGTCTTATACCATCGATCACTGGTATGATGAATCGGCCTGCAGTTTTGCCTTTGCTAAATGTTTTTCAACCCTCACCAGCCCTATGTACACGTGAAAACAAGGGTTTCATGTTTCATGGTAAAGGCAATTTTTGGGCACAGCAGTCATGCAATGAGGAGTTATAATATCTGAAATCTAAAAGATATTTTTGCAAACTTTTACCCCTCACCTCATTTCTTTCAGTCAAAAATGTGGCATCCAATGTATTTCAGTTATAATCTGTTTGCTTGGAACTCGAATGTCATACTAGGGCCTAAAGGAATAAGCCCGCTAGAAATGAAATTAACCTTGCAAAATCGTTCTCCGGGATATAATCCTCCTCTCCCTCCACTTGCTTTCCAGCAATGTTCTCATAGAGATGTCCCAGCTTGGCAATGGGACAGGGAAAAATGGACTAATTGGATCGGTAACGTAGCAAATTAGTCAACGTTCAGCCCACACATCTATTACAGCGTTGACGGATGCAGGTCAACAGCACCAACGCCGTATTACCGCACTGTCACAATCACCTCCATTCTGCAACAGCTCAGCTTGCAAAGGAAGGAAAAGAAAAGGGGAGGGAGGGTTAAATTCTAAAGCTGATACTAGCCTCTGGCTTCTTCTTTTTCACCCCGTCTCTCACCACTTTTATCTTGAGCTTTCACCACGCCCTATTCCATTCCACTCACCCCTTTCCCTTTCAGCTCATGTGCAGACAATGCCCGAGCAAACAGTCTGGTGGCCTCATTAAAGTTTGCCCTCGCCCTATTGCATCAACTGTCCTTGCCGGAAACGACCTCACTTCTCTCTGCAACTCCGTGGAGATTTAATCAAAACTTCTCTCTTCCCTTTTCTCTCTTTCTCTCCCCCTTTTCTCCATTTCTTTTTTCTCACTCTTAAAAGTGAAACCCACACCCCAGAGAAATAGATAGCATTCTCTATTAGAAGACAGTACCTCCACTATGACGGAAAATCAGATATTCAGATATTCAGGTAAATGGTGTAGTGATTGGTGAACTTATATTTTAAAGTTCCCAAAGCTAGGATTGGTACTGAGGCTCTAGGCTGTATCTATCAAGGAGATTTTATGCTCCCCCGGAGATAAGGGGTTTAGCTAAAATATTATCATTTTCACAACACAATAGATCTGCAATGTTGTGGTATCTTTTCTTGCAGTAGGTTAGATACGGAGTTTTACTTAACACCGATGGCTCCTTTTATTTTTTTTTTTTTTAAATCAAGATATTGATCTTGATCCATATTTTATCTCATTCGCCATGTTACAATGCAGAGTGAGGTTAAGCCTTAAAATGTTTGAAGGAATGCTGATGAGCCAGTACAGTGCAATTTCTTGTTGTTCGAGAAGCATAACTATTATGCCTAAATGGCAAAATGAGACGTCCTTTGTTATTGCAATAAAATGTGTAATAAGGAGAGAAACTCATAAGCTGTGTCAAATATGAGGAGCTAGTCTTTGAGCAGGTGCTGGGTGTTTCCGTGGGATACGTCAGGCAAATGGATTGTTTGCTTGTTTGTTTGTACCTGTACTGTGCGGGAATATGTGTTCTATAAATCCCACCTATTTCAGGTCGGCTTTAACTACTCAATTTCAATCAAAAATGAAGGTACGGCTTTTCAACCGTGACCGCCAAGCCCAGTTGTGCGCTATTGAAGACACAGAAACCCATCTTTGATTGGTATCTGAGGCCAGGCGCGTACGTCGGGCACTGTAAACCCTCTATTGATTGGGCCAAGTGTTGGGAGCCCTGCAAACTGTGTGACCTGTGATAGAGTAAGAGACCCATTCTCTTTACTCTTGGCCCTTCTTTATTTGCCACTGGGTTTTTCTCCACCACTGTCCCGAAGTTTGCCTTCATTAAAGGATTTCCGAAAACGACCAGTTCATTTTTAGCGATCGATGGGGTATTGGGACAGAAGTTGTTCCCCCTGTCAGCGGAGTTATCTTCCCGCCTGTAGAACTGTAAGTGCCGGCCCACCCGACCGACGGCTCTGAGAGATGTAAGCCTGGGCGGGAGGAAAACGTAGAAGAGGAAGCTTAAACCAACAGTAGACCTGCACACAGCCGGCCGCAAAGTAAAGAATTCCGAATAGACGGCTCATGAAAAGAAGTTCAAGAAATAAAATTGAGTGAGAAAAAAGAGGGAGGGTAGAATGAATGAGTGAGTGAAAGAGAGAGGGAAAGATAGAGAGGAGTATTTGAAAAGGATGGCTTTTACCGATGTCAACAGGTCAGGATTTCTCAGACAACAAGGGTTCTTGAAGTTTCTGTGCTAGTTACCATTTTTTATTCCGTTTGTTTACACCTGCCTGTGGCATCATAATCCACTTCATGCAGCAGGGACGCCAGTTCTATCAGTAGCGATTTTTTTTTTTTTTCAGGGATTAAGTTGGTTACAATGACGACTTATACAGTAGTAACGAACAGCAGTCATATCACTAGTAACAATACCATAGAGACAGCATAACATCAGTAGGAATAATAACTGAACAAATCTACCAACGGCATCGACAACAACACCACCAACAATAAGGCCAGCTGTCACAACAACGTCATAAGAACAACAGACCAACAAAAGTCACAACAGCAACAACAACCACAACTAAAACAACAACAATGACAACAACAACAAAAAACGTGTATAATATTAATAAAAAATGACAAAAGAAGCCCATGAGAGGCATGCATTTTCTGGGTATATTAACAACTAGAAAAATTTACCATACTGTCATATCTATTCATTCTCTATCTTCAACATGATGCAGTATACACTTGCGTGTTTTTCTTCACACAACATGAACATGAAGATCAACGACGACCACAGTGATAACTACACCAGCAAACACTATAACAAGTAAAATCAACTACATCTGCACTGCACTTCTTGCAAGGCCATGAGCTGATCGATCATATATAACAGTAATGACATAATGTACAGCCAGGACCTGCGTAATGCCGTGATGGAAATACCGCAGGGAGTTATGTCAAACTGAAAAAAAAAAAGAAGATGAAGAAAGCTGAATTACCTTCGTCGTCACTGAATAGGTTTCTACAAGTAAGTAATGGGACTAGCACTATATGAAAAGATTAAATTATCTCTTCCAGAACAGAGAAGTTGAGCCAGCAGATAAAAATAAGGGTTAATGAGTGTAGATGGGATGTTTTGTGTCTCGGCTCTCTGTCTCATTTGTCACCTAATCCTCCGGGGGCAGATTTTCCGACAACGCACATTAAATCATCAATAGGCTCTTTGATTTCATCACACATCAATAGAGGAACGCTTGCATCAATCAACTTAGCCAATCACCTTCTCAAAACGTTTTAACCCCGGTGTGCAGAATTAGGTCTTGCCTAATTGTGTTAGGTATTTCAGGAAAGTTTGGATGGGGGAAAACAAAGCGTGGAAGATGATAGGAGAACAAAGGAGCCTGAGTTATGTTTGAAGATTGATGGCCTGTCATAGCATGAGAGAGGCACGTATCTTGTAGACAATCAGGTCTCATACACTGTGCTAGAAATAAGACATGATGATGAAGATGATGATAATGATGATGATGATGATGATGACGACGATGAGTAAAGTGGACTCCAAAATTTGGCCAGCGAGATCAATTTCTATACCGAGTTCTTCATATTGTTTTTCAACTTTTTGTGATGTTTCTAATTAGTTGCCGGTGGACAGTCGCCTATTTTTAAGAATTTTTTTTTTTTTTTTTTATAAAGTGATGATGATGGTGATGATGATAATGATCATTATTGATTATTGATCATCATAACGATTATTGCCCCGACGAAGAGCCAAGCGGGCTCGAACTTTTGGCTACCGATATTAGTTTCTTTTATTAACTCAATTCAAAATTCTTAATATTGTTTTTCCACTTTTTTTTTATGTATTTGATTAGTTGCCGATGGACAGTCATCTTAATTTTAAGATATTTTTTGTAAAATGATGATGATAATGATGATGGAGATGCTGATGAATGTTCTGATGAACTATGATGACTCCAGAATTTGACGCTCCATTTATGTTCAATTTTCAGCACTTTAAATCTTCATATTTGTGTTGTTGTTGTTGTTGTTGTTGTTGTTGTTGTTGTTGTTGTTGTTGTTGTTGTTATATTAATGTACTGAATTAATTTCCAGTTAATTATATCTCCTTTTAAGACAATTCCATGAAATGATGATCATCATAGTGACAGTGATGTCATGCATACCGAACAGAGGAAGGGGAAAATCAATAACGTGGTGTACCCGATCGTGGGACGTGAAACTCTGGACTACCAGGTACTGAGATGACGATGATGATGTTTCTTCATATCTCCCTTGCCGTCATAGCATCATTTGTCTACTCTACATTTCACATCACAACATTCCCGTGCCAGGTTTCTCTTGTCTTGGAGAGGGATCGGGAGGAGGGAGGGGAGGGGGGCATAGAAAACAGAAATACGCCAGAATTCACACACACTTCAACAAAAGGTCATTTTAACGGCTTACAAAACGTCATTTTAACGGTTTACAAAACCTCATCTTAACGGAAGTAATGGTTCCAAATATCGTGCTTTTGTTTTTTTTTTTTAAACTGTTTTAAAGAGCAGCGAACAAAATGGAAGTTTTTGGAAACGGCATTGAGAGAGGCAATACGTATCTTTTAATATAGTCGAAAAACAAAACATTTTTGGCTGGGTAGGGAAATAATAACTGTGGATGAAAGGCTCGTTTTTCTCAAAGTACGTTCAAACTGCCACCATCAGTTCCTCATTCCGTCCACATTAATGGCTGGCTGGCAAAGTTGGTGTTTCACCCATCACAAACACCATCACTCGTCCCTCCTGCACGTGCCGCCCGGCACTCACGAAGAAGGTCATCAGGCCGTCTCCGACAGCGCCAGTCAAAGCTCACGCACCAGGGCAGCGGGTCAGTCCTGAGCTGGCAACAGCTACAGGAAACGTTGTAACTCACGTTCCAATTGTCGTTTTATTGTGAGACCACTCATTTTGGTCCAGACGGGCCCACTGACGCTTGTGTCAGCTCACGTCTTCTGACGTCGGTGGCATTTGGGGTGTTCGGGCGGAGTCGTGATTTAACTACCGGGATCAGACATTCACCTGGCCCAATACTTAACCTTCATCCCATCTTCACTTTCTTCTCTCTCTATCCGTCTGATGTTGTCTCTCTAGTTCATCTTCCACCGTCATTCCTAGATATAATGCCTGCGCGTGATCCATGAGTCCAGATCATTGCACTTTTCTATGAGACACTTTTGGATTGCAAAAAAGAAGGAAAGAAAATAGTGACTTGCTGTGTAACACTATGCCCCATCAATGAGACAAAAAAAAAAAAAAAATGCAGTGGCTTGTCCCTAGATTTTTTATAACCGCAAAAAAGGTCAGAGATAATGGATAATGACAGTTCGGCGTGATGATAGACTAGGCTTCAATATAGGTAGGCCATTATGCTAAACAGGAAATGGAATTTGACAGAGTAACTTTAGTGGACTTTTGGCATTCGAGAGCTTATTGAGAAAAAGGAGACTTAACTTAAACCACATACATTTAATTCACACAAAGATATAACAACACATGAGCACAGCATGAACGAACATAGACAGGTGAATGAAGTAAGCAGGTTTCTGAAATGATTGTTCTGTCGATGATTTATGATAATATGACATTTTCTAGAGAGAAAGAGAGACAAAATTGAATCCCACAGGAAGCACACAAAAAAAAAAAAAGAAAGAGCACACGCAGAATTGAAGGATGGGAAGTGCTGAGGTACAACACAGCAAAGCTCAGAGTTATTCCGCTGTAAGGTCACAGAATTCTTGTTCAAAACTGTTCCATAACAAAAATGGAACCTATCCCCCAGCTGCTTTGCAATTTCAGATCACATTGGTTATGTTTCTTTTTCAAGCTGGAGGATAACTAATCAAGGAGTCGACTCATCTTTCCAGCAAAAGTCAGAAAACACATAATAAATATAAATATTTGTTGGTTTCAACATGTCTACAGTTAAAAAAAAAAAAAAAAGTCCTATTATTTTGTAGCAAGCAGAACACAGAGATTAGAGGAAAAGATTACATCAATGCATGTAGTTCGCCGAAATCACAGAATCTCCTGGCTGTTGGCCTATTCATTGCTACACGGCGACAAAATATAAGGATGTTAGGCAGAAAATAGCGACGGCCCGAGAGGAAAATATCTGTAATATAAACTGTTTTGTTGAGGTCATCAGTCACATTTCAGCGCTGAGATATACGAATCATTATTAGGATACAGGCAAAGGGTGATAACTGAGTGCTTCTAGTGCACCCACAGAGAGACTCTGGGCGTGCCGGGATGTAACTCGTTAATCGTTAAATTTTCTGGTTAAGATGTGCCTCATGCTTTGTCGCCGTTCTGTTCCTGTGATCGAAAGGAAATCGAGCCTGCATATTATCTTCCACGATGAAACGATTACGCCTTGGTTTTCATAGTATATAAACTGGTCTCGTAAAACATGGCTGAACAAGATGCAAATTAGGCTTAGCAAGCCCTAGGAGAAGAGCTAATAACAACTGTTGGTTGTAGAACTAAATGACTTTCAGAGAATGATTAGCTTAGCTCAGACTACCATTTAAAAATGTCGCACTTACACCTCGATGAAAGCTTTGGAATCTAAAAATTCGTTCAGTTATTTAGCTGCAAAGTCCTTTTGCGAGAATAGAAAAACACAAATGGCAAATATTGAGACATAACATTGAACGAAGACCTTAGTTTTTAACGCTCGTTATAGCTTTCAGATCAAAGAGGAATAATTTAGACAGATCAGTAGAGTAGAAACGGCAATAGATCATGATCACAAAGCTTTGGCCACTTCTGTCACGAGAAGCACTGCAGAAGCAGTCGAAGACAGCTATCTTAAGTCAGTGAGAAATTAATGCAGAATGCAAACTGCGTCAATCAGTAGCACAGACAAGAGCCAAAATGGTAATTGTACAGTGGGAACTTTCTGCAGTGTCTTACTGATGGCACTATATATTTCATGAATTAATATCTTTTCAGAGGGGAACTAGCACTGAGCTGAGTTACTGGTGATCTCTTTGCCTCGGAGAGAATGCCAGAGCCTTCACCACTTCACGATACATGGTGTATACGTTGATACTAATGTTCTATGCAGCTGTAGCTAATGCATACAAAAGACATCAAAATATCATATCAAATATAATATGTTAGGTGTAGAAGTGCCAGGCAATTGCTCCAATGGAGGAATACGGGGAAAAAGTGTTAATTCTTATATAAAAAGCTGATATGAGATGATGTATAACACATTTGTGACATCAACTCTCTCTCGCCTCCACTGCTCCATTGGTAATCTGTGAATGCCAAATTTGTTCTACCGCAAGCTTAAGCTATATTAGATATTGGTGAGGTAAATGCAAAAATGGCCGATGTCCTCGACTCATCAGTCTGAAATGTTTAGGCACAATAAGCGCTCACTGAGGCATGTTCTTATTGAATGAGATAATGATAATGCAGCCAGATAGCTTTAGCATTCGTCCATTTTTTTACCCTTGCCTATAGAGAGCGCTGGCACCTGTCTTAATTTCTTTCCCATGCACGGGCGTTGAGCAGGAAACTAGCGAGCAAAGTTTTTTTTTTTTTCTCCTGTTGTTCATATTGACATTAGTGAAATGGAGCTATTCTGTTATTCATACAAACACAAGACAAAACATATCGATATTATGTTTCTTCTTATGCAAGGAGAAAATGATCCTTTTCACGCAAGTTTTAGAATCTCCTCTTCTTGTTATATCTAGATCTATGACACGAGTACTCATTTATAAATTTCGTTCTATTTATCGAAATTCTTGGCATAAATGTCCTGATTTATAACAACATCAGAGGTGGCATTTATAACTATTTCTTCAATTTTCTTTTCATGAAACAACTGCAATAAAGAAAATAATGTAACGATCTATGCTTAGTCTTGAACGAAAATCGTGCACACTGTCTGCTATGGACAATTACTCCAGGGACAGATAGACTGGGGCATTCGAAACATGATAAACCATTTCGGATTCAACTCTTTGAATATGGATGTGGACTTTATTTCATTTTTATAATTTTACAAGAAGTCGTATTTGTTCATTCGATTGCCTTTTAACAGGATAATATATTCACTGGTAAGTAAATTTAAACATATATGGAAATACGTATTTAACAAAGGCTCCTGTGCAGAAAGAAGGGCAAATGGCAATTAAACGGGCGTTTTCAGACTAATAATTTGAAAGATGCCCAGGAAAATACGAGGTCCACAAGCGCAAGTGCCATTTCTGTTATACGTCTCATTTCATTTTTTTTTGTGTGTGTGTGTGTGTGTGTTTTTTTTTTTTTTTTTGTTTAGTTTTTGTTTCATTTTTTTTTTTCGTTCCTGGCTGCTAGATATAGTTTAATAGAACGAGAGAATATAGAACTGACGACTTTATTTTTTACCTTTAAAAAACAAGAAGAAGAAGAAGAAGAACAACAACAACAACAACCGGAGGCCATTTTTAATTGAATCTGGACAGTGCAGGACTAGTTGTAATACAATCATGTAGTTAGCAAATGGCTATATTTAATACATCTTTACAGCAGCAAAACTGATCATGCTAATCATAGTGCTGAACCTTCCATAGCTGAAAGCCAAACCAGGAAAACTCATTATAATGACTCATAGGTAAAACTCATTTAATATTTCCCACAAAAATCGAACCTATGTGAACTTCATTCGTTGAAAACTTAGTCAAGTGAAAACGATGTTAGCAGCCCGCGTAATGACATAGTGAAAAAACAATACTTTAGAAAAAGATCGACTCACAAGTATTCTAAGATCACTGATGTGTTTTATGAAACAGCCAACGTGGACGAATATGAATTCGTTGACTTGCCAAATACAGTGTTTTATGGTTTTCGCTCTCTCTCTCTCTTTCTTTCTTTCTCTTTTTCCTTCAACGTTTCTTTCCTTATTTTTCTCTCTTCTTTGTTTTTTTTTTCTTTCTCTTTCTTTTGTCTTTCTTACTTCTTTCTTTCTTCTCTTTCATATTTTTTTTCTGTTTTCCTTTTTTGACTTTTTTTTTTGTTGGTCTTTATTATTTTAACTAACTTTTTTTTTCTGTCTGTTTGTGTGTCTATCTGTATTTTCTCTTTTATTCAGTTTCGTTGTTTGTGTGTGTGGGGTTTTTTTTCTTGTTTTTCACCTCTTTTCATCTTTCTTTCTCTTTCTTCCTTCTTTCGTTCTTTCCTTCAATTGCGCTCTCCAACGAATTGAACTTTTCTTTTTCTTTGGCTTCTTCTTTCATTGCACACAGAAAGAACGAAGACAAATCCCAAGCGGGGGCTGTTGGCTTTTCTGGGATTAAACTCAGAGCTGGTAACAGGAGAAGTCATTACTGGGAGAGCAGCTGAGAAGAAGAAAAAGAACACCGATATAGTGAGAAGAGAGAGAGAGAGAGAGAGACAGAAAGAGAGAGAGAGAGAAAGAAAGTTTCAACTGTTATTCTGTGGTAATTTAGATGTCAAATGGAGATAGTGGAAATAGAACAGCCCCACATATGCGCCCTTGGATCAATCCCGTGTCCTTGTCCTGTGGGACCATTGCACAGCAAAGCCACGAGTCCCAGAGAGGTAAACGCCACGATTCTTGAGGGATTGAAAAAAAAAAAAAATGAGGGCCAACTGATTGGCTGCTGGAATCCTGTGTCAGCATTCAAGCCCTCTCCCTTACAAATTTCAAAGTGATTTTTTTTTTTTTTTAGAGATTTTAATGAAAACAGCGAATAATAATAAAAATAATAAGAAGAAACTGTTTAAACAAAACAGATTTAAAACGGTAAACGGAGTTTTAAAAAAAGTCACAGTTCGTCAACTAACACACGACTATGAAAAAAATAAACTGTTTTAATAAATGTATTATAAGAAACCCAAAAGCAATAAAAATACCTTTATGTCAAGAAGATGGAGAATATGTTGCAGGGAAGTTATCTAAAGCATGATTAATAAGAATGTGAATTTATTGCACACATTAGTCCGTCCATATATTCACAGAAAAACCAACAGAAACTGTGACAAAAACCGGTTCCAATGGGACTCTCAGCTCACTCACAAATAAATGGCCTGTAAAAATCATTCTCTCGGAACAAAACAATTGTTCATGGTTTCTTGCGTCCCGTACTATATTCCATGACAAGTTCTCGAAAGAACAAAGCTGAACGATATCAAAGGTACAAAGATTCATATCTTTACCTGTACACAGTGTATTATTAATGCGGAGAAACTGAAACTGACAACTACTGATTTTAATTTCCAGAATTTGCTTTGATTGCTAGTTCTTCATAATGATGGCTTATAAACGGGCCCAAGGTCAGTAGAATTTTTAGACATAGTTTGAAACTATTTAAACTGATTACTGCAGCTTTGAGTTGTTAAAAAAAAAAAAAATCTCACAACTGAAACAATAGGAATGTTTGTACGTCTTTCAACGGCAATGGTACAACAATGCATGGAACAGACACTAGAAAGAAAGCGCTGTCTCCCGTCAGTAACAGAGTAGCTGTTATCACATTGTCCGCAAACTTTCATAAAATGTCAGGCTCTGTTATCTCCTCTCTCTCTCTCTCTCTCTTTCATTCTAGTTTTATCTTTCACTCTCCGTCTTCTCCTTGCTTCCTTCTGTCTCTGACTCGTTCCTGAGCGCCAGGGATTAAAAAAAAAGCTTATCAGTGAGAAAAACCATTTTTCACGAATCCAGAATGACTGAGTATATGTATCAGAGATTTACAGCTTCATAACTCCACTAATTGGCTCGTAGAAAATCTTAGCACAGAGTGAAAGAAAAATAATAAATAATATAAATAAATGATACATAAATAACAATATGAAAAAGCACGAGGAAAATCATAGCATTGCTGGGATTATGAGGCACACATTATTCAAGCGACATGATAGCTTAATCTACCAGTTATCGTGTTGATGCGCTTTTATGTAAAAATCTAGTCAACAATCAACAGACCGAAACTGTAAAAAGTATTGGCAAATATACAAAAAAAAAACAACATAAAAACCAAACAAACAAGAAACAAACAAAACAAACAACAGCGACAACAACAAAAATAATAAGAGGGCCAATATGTGATGATCAATATACCGTTATTTATAATGAACCTGTTCCGGAAGTAAGTCATGAGGCATGCTGACCTTTCGATCTAAGGGAGCGGAACAGATTGAACAGGGACAAAAACTGAAATCACAAACTGTGACATAATGACATAATTCTAATCTGACATAATGAACAATCTGTAGTTATGGACTTAAGTTTCCTTCTCAGGAGATAAGGTAATAGGCCGTGTACAAGATTATGCAGAATGAATGGCGCCTTGTTCAGAAATATCGTGCAAGGGTTACATTTCTGGAGATTTATTTTATTTTTTTTTTAAATATGAAGACTTGGAAGGATGATGATAAGAGACAGTTAGTCTTGAAAATCCGTTAGGCGAACAAAAAATTCACATAATGCTGCATTTCAGACGAAAGACAGTATGTTTTTTACTACATTGCCTGACATTGACTGTTTTACAGTATCAAATTCACCACTAACATTGGGAGAAAAAATCAAAACAAAACAAAACCATCAACAGCAACAAAATCAACATCAAAAACAATAACAAAAAGAACAGCAACAACGGCAATATCAGCAACACCATTATAAAAACAAAAGCTATGGAAGATGACGTTTGTCCACGTCGACGCCATGTAATCGACAAAAATAGAAACGAGATCTGGTAAGATTTAGTCCATACTATTTACGTGTGAACTGGAAGAAAATGGAACACTTGCAAGTGGGTGAGCTTCTTTTTGAGAAGAAGCAAAGGCAGAGAGGAATGCCAGTAACATAGCAGTGTATGTTATGCTCACCGATCTCTCTCTTGGTTGTTAGCATTGACCTATAAAATCACTGACAACAACGTCCTTTAAATAAATAAGTAAACAAACTGATGTAAAAACATGAAATAAAACATGGTTAAGACCTATTTGTATCTTTAATACTGCAAGACTAAAACTATTTTGTCCCTCTGATGAAGGGCCAGACGTAAGATATCGTCTGTATAAGACGATTTTCTGTATGCACTCAACAAAAACTACATCCCTACAAAGCGGCGTAACGATAGCTTAGATCTGGCTCACGAATTAATGTGTGATTATAACTCCCCAACGTATTTTGGCCTTATCCAGAGGTGCATGAATGATACGCTCCTTTGTGAGATGGGCCGGAGAGGAAATTTACTCTCTGAATATATCCAGTTGAATAACGTCCCCTGGATGTATTCACAGAGTAATGTTTTATATTAGCAGGTTGGTAGACAGAAAGGCATGCGAGTAACTCAGCAGCGTGTGCTATGCTCACCCGATCTCTCTTGTACAGTGCCAACACTGAAGTAAAAAAAACATAGTCTTGTAAT
>JBCAUA010170969.1:0-14153 GCA_038406235.1 Peronia verruculata | reverse complement strand
TAATTAAGAAAGAGCAAGTAAAATGCTGGAGAGGTCCCCCCCCCCCCCCCCCCCATGACTGATCGTCACATTTTCATGCATTGGACGTACAAGTAAATCGTGCTGACAATTTCAGTAATTTTCAACGATTTAAAACTTCTACATAATCAGGGAACATACTGGTATTTAATTCAAATGAAGATTCAAAACGGTACGGCAGAATAGAACCTTGACTGTGACAAATCTATCAACACTGAACATGCTCACCAGGACGCTGGTTTCCCAGAAACCCCTCGCATAACGCGTATGTAATCACCAGGTAATAAGTAAAATTTGTCGTAACGAACATTAGACACCGAAATTGTCAAAAACACCTAAACAACGCCACAACCTTCGAGACGGCAGGAAATGATCTGATTTCGATTTCCTGCCTCCGCCCAATGTGTCTCGGTCGGTGAAATTCAAACTACAGTTTACGTGATGTCATCTGAAACCGGCAATTCATCGCCGCCCACTCACTTTATGACTGGGTGGATATCCTGGTTACGTGATGAAATTTCAAAAAAAAAAAAAAAAGGGGGGAAAAGAAAAGAAAACACAGGGGGAAAAGCAACCACTTAAAGTGTCTTTGTGTCACAAATAACTTGTTCGAGGGCCCATTATGACTTTCAGGATTATGATCCTAACAATAATTCAGACAAGTTCAAGGAAATAAATAACGTCGGTGTCAGCTATTCTACACAAAAACAAAACAAAAATAAGAGCCAACCGGATCCAACGCAACTTGGCTAATCACTAACAAACGCACACACACACACAATACGCAAGGACGAAAATAGATTTTAGAGAACTGGTACTTGACTTTAAAGGACAGAATAATGGAATAAATAATGATATTAATAATAATGATAACAGTAATAACAATAAAAGAACGACAACGAGGAATTAAAAAAAAAAGTACAAATTAGGATCTTCACCAAGCAGTTGTTATCCTGTTGTTGTTGTAATTATTATTGTTACTAGTGTCCTCGTTGATAAACTTATTTAGCTTTGCTGAAAAAGATTACATACTGAAAAATAAAATAAAATAAATAAATAAATCGCTGGCAAAAACCTGGCCATTCAATCAGGAAACAAATCAGCCCGAGCCTGACGACGTCTTACTAGTCTGAACCTTAAGAAATGCTACAAGAAATACAACTGTTACTCACTTGGCCATACGAGTGTGTAAGACAAGGGCTGAGGAGAAGACTAGGCGGACTAGAAAATGGGAGGGGGGGGGGACGAAGAGAAAAGAGGTACAGGGCAAGAAACATTATGAGTGTGGAGCTATACAACGAGCGAGCGAGCGAGAGAGAGAGAAAGAGAGAGAGAGAGAGAGAAAGAGAGATAGATAGAGAGAGAAAGATAGAGTGCGTTAACAAGAAAGGAAGAAGGAAACGGCCTATCGGAATCGGATCGCGCCCGATGATAACCAAGAGACTATGTTGGACCCTGGGCAAAAGAACTTGGGAAAGTGAGTCATCTCGATACTTGGAAACATTAAAATTTATTAAGATTTATGACAAACACTGCAGGAAAAAGAAACTGAAGAGAGAGAGAGAGAGAGAAAGGCAAACATATCAGGACCCCTTCCCCCCGCCCCCTTCTTATTAAGGGCCCGATTATTCTAAACAAGAAAACCAAAAACAGAAAAAAATATATTTATATACACGTAGATCTATGTAAAATACAAGTAAACACTTCAGCCCTACTCCCATACCCTATTTCGGAGACAATTAGTTTAAAAACGAAAGAGATAAAAAAAAAAGGTAACTGTTAAGTTATAAGCAAAAAAACCTAATCCCCCCCCCCCCCCCATTTGATTTTAGGGGCGATTACTCATGCCTCCCTCTAGAGCCCTTAAGCATTAAAAAAAATGTATGCGCTTCAATTCATTCATTATGATGGTCTTAAAATCTTGCTTCCCCACCTTTTAAAGTTTTCTTTTTCCCCGTTGGATCTTCCTACATACATCCTCGAGCAAATCAGAAACAGCAAACGATGCAATGATTCATTTAGGCCTGACAGTTCAACCACAAGCGTTGACATATCCACACACACAGAGTGACCGAGTGGTAAGGCGCCTACTTCTTGATGATCTATAATGTAGTTTTGCGGGTTCGAATCTTACAGTGTTGGGGGGGGGGGGGGGGTAGAATCTGCCTTCAGTTTATTCAGATTCAACTGTCTCTCTCTCTCTTCAGCCCCCCCCCCTCCCGACTTCTAGGGCCGGAAGAAAATCCGACGTCTAACTTTCTCCCATAAGGGTCAAAATACTAGGGAGGTCTCGTGTCTACGTAAAAGAAGTTACAGTGAAAAATCGGATAAAGAGAAGGTTGACGCGCTGCACTCTGCGCAACAATTTCCAAATTCTTTCCACGAAATTTCTTTCAACAAAATTTCTTTCCACTAAACCGGGTGTGCAGTTAATGCCGAAACAATCCCACTGTCTGACAACTAAAAAGGCTATTTATACCATAAAATAAAATAAAATACAAACACAAACAGATTAAGGCCAGCGACGCACATGTACGTGGAGAGGTTTAAAAAAAAAAAGCGAAAGATAAAGGAACGGGTGACAGTCAAGACGTCCTGTTCTGTGATATAATTGTTGTGATAAACGACTTGAGTACGAGGGCTTGCAATCGACAAGTTAAATCTTTCCAGAAAATAACCCAACGGGAAACATAAAGAACAGCTCCGCGTGACGGCCATAACGGAACTAATGGCTGTCACTTTGAACCGGCATTTGCCTGGTAAACGGAGTCATCGAAACTAAAAAGACACCGGAGAGCAGATTTTAAAATAAGAAAGCATAATTTGCGAACGTAGGCCTTGGGAATATTGTAACAACGGTTGGTAGATAGAGTTATGGAGCATGAGATACTTTGAACTGTGCTCTTTGAAAACGAAACATGACAATTTTCTGCCGCTGTTGCAATCTGCCCCATCACCCCCATCCCCAACCCATCCCTTTTACTCTAGTCTCCTTGCTTCTGTGATCAACTTCAATAATTCTCCCGGGAAATCAAGGCAGTTTGCACCCGGCCGTGTCCTTTTTTTTTTTTTTCATCTCAGTAAACTCTAATAATGGCAACGCCCAAAATGCGTTTGAAACTTAACGGCCGAAGTCAACGGCAATAGCAGGTAGTATGGCGGTGCCCTTGATAAGGAATATTACTTATTCAGCAGTGGCTTTTTCCAATGGTGCAGGCTATGAATATCCAGCAGCCGGGCCTTATTAATTTAATTTTCCTACTTCTTTCCAAAATTCTCTGGTAAATGCAGTCTCTTTATTCCCCCCCCCCCCATTCCTTCTTTCCCGCTCCTTGGAAAAAGCGAATATAAAAGACAAACAGAAAAGCAGTCACACATTCAGCAGGAGGAAGATGAGGGGGGGGGGGAAAGAAAGAGATAAAAAGAGGGGGAGGAAGGAGAGAGAAAAAGATAAAAGAAAAAAAGAAATGGAGGAGAAAAAAAAAAAAAAAAACAGATGATGATGCGATTTCTAAAATAAAAGAGAGCCAATAATAAGCATTCACAAGCAATACTAGTAGGATGGGTCTCGTTTTTCCTTACAAAATAGCTCCATTCATGACCACTCTAGCGCTACGCAACTGAAACTTCCACATGGATGGCTGGACAATGCCGTTTCCCCGATCACACGGCATTTCCAGAAAACAGCTAGAAATATTTTGCTGTCGTGACCAAGTATGACAACACAATGCAACTGCCATCCAACTTCAACAGATCTTGAACTCTTGCACATGGCTGGTGACAAACCGGAACTATCTAAGTGATCACTTTGCTACAGGGACAACATCCGCATTCTGTGGGGACATTGGCCTTCCCTAGGTTATTCACTCCTTCCCCCCCCCCCTCCCCCCTCATTTGCTCGACCGACTGTGTTTTGCATTGTGGTGCATTTCCGCATTGATTGTACCTAACAGCCACTTGGAGCTGTGTAGGCCGAGGACGCCACAAAACGAAAATTTCAGGGCTCGCGGTGACCGAGTGCTACACTCAGAGATAATCTGAATCTGACTACATGAGAAAGAAGAAGTTTGATAGAAACTCGTGATCATGCCCAACTCAGACGTCGCACATGGCTGCCATTTTATATCCCTTTGAGACAGTTCTGTCTTTTCCCACTTATATATATACAGCAAATATGCAAAGAATTACAAGTGCTGATTACTGTATACATAAATACACATACACGTAAGGCTTCCCGAGGCAGAGATGACCCTGTTTTGCCATAATACTGCAACTCTTTCACCGATTTAGAAACCTATACCTGAATATATACAAATATTTCTTATTGACTTAGCTAAAAAGAGTTTTTAGAAACTGAAAGGGTATTCATCACAGCACCAGCATGGACTTCGGTTCCACGTCCTCTAAACGCTGCTTCCGCTTGCAATGTATAGATCGAATTAAATCGTCGTCGGAAGCGCTGGTGCAAACATTCAAATCTGGCGACCGAAGAATGCTGTTTTTGTGTGAACGTTTATGTTACTTCACACAGAGTTGCTCAAGAGTTGGTTGGCTGGTGCGCTGGTTGGCCAATCGGTTGGTTGCTTCCATTCTCTTCCTCTTTGCATTGGCATTGCACAGTGATAGCGCATATGGGGGGAACAAATTTATGTGCTCAGGCTCAAGAGTTACCATTCAACTGAGGTTACGCACCACTGTCCGGGTATTTAAGTTTGGTGCACACAGCCTGCAAATATTCACGTTCCGATCCCCCCCCCCCCCCCCCCATCGGTTCGAAGATGTTTCACCGTGTCATAGATTTTTAGATGGCTGTTTTGCATGGCCACTAAACATAGACCTGCGGATTAAAAAACAACATAGGCCAAGGAATGTGGCAGAATGCTTCAATAATTGTAGGTATGACCGAATTAGTTTTACCCCTCCCTTCCTAACTCCATCCCCACACTTCACATAACTGTCTTCTTCTTTAGTTCCCTACTGCACTGTTACTTGCATTTACCGTGTTTTCTATTGTTCATGCCATCTGTGGAGGACAGAGATGCTACATACAGCAAAATTATTTACCATGTTTTGTTCATCGCTTTATCCTTCCCTATAAAAAAAAAAAAAAATGATGTCAATATGTACGGTCAGACATTCCTTTTTAAGTGTTGTCACGGCTCATGATGCAAAATGCCATCCGCAATCCCAGCGAGACACGGAATTTCCCACATTGAACTCGACGACTGTGCCACTTGACCTCCACGCCCGGATTTTACAGAGCTAAGACTGTTAATAATTGTTGGCTAAAACTCCCACCTCCACAGACAACATTCGCACAGATACATCTATGACACTGGACAACATCACTTTCACATGATCCACACAAGGACACACCACTTTCGTAACGGATGGACCTCGCTATATATTTAGAAAATAGCGGAAATCCGACACTGTGCATGGAATGATTACGAAAGAAAAGAACACTGTTTAATGATTGACTCACTGTTCGTCAGACATCACATTTCGCAGAAACTTATCTTACATAAGAATATTACAGATAATTAACCAATGAGGGACAACAAGATAAACACGATAATATGTCAGAAAGGTCGTGGAGTTTCTGTGATTTTGTTGGTTAAGAACAAGCTAAGTGGTCCATGAAAGTTGGAGATAACCACACACACAAAGCAAAATCCAGTTAGGAGTTTCTTCATGCGCACGCTCAAGTGGTGAATTATTGGCATTTTCTCAGGTAAACACCGTTTCTAGATGCTGCATATTCCAGCCGTGTCGAACATATTGCGAGAGGATGGCTACCTAAATGATTGCGGTGCATGGATGATGCTGTTTTCCTCGGGTCATTTTCATTTACAAAACAACATTATTAAGTAGGTCTATTCAGTCATAATATCGCTATGGCTTGTAAGAAGAGATGAATAGGAGGTTTGTTCGTCTGTTTGTTTGTTTGTTTGTGTTGGGGTTTAACGGCACATCAGCACGAAAACGGCTGTATTGCGTCTAACACGGTGAGTACATTTACACGGTGATAACGGACAACACGTTTATGAAGTACAAAAGGATATCAAAATATGCTAGGGACGCTGGATAGAAAATTAACAAGTGGGTGGGAAGGGGCGAGAGAGGAGAGGACAGAGAAAAGTGAGAAAAGGATAGAGAAAGGGAAGTGCATGGCGACGAGGAGCAGAATCCATGATGACTTTTACCGAATTCTGCCAGACTATGTACCATACTACTTATAACGCTCACTGCTGCCCGGATGATATTGCGAGAGATTTCCCAAAGAAATGAATCTTGAAATATGTTACTCATTGGATTTCCAACGGCTTTTCAGATAAAATATGAGATGATCAGCGTGACATTTGACCCGTCTTTCTGTGCTGAAACAGGCAGCATACAAATGAAACTCAGGCACTATCAAAACGCAACATGTCATGGTCATTCATGTGTCCTGTGATGGGGTCACCCATTTCATTAGTAGGTTAACAACCCCGATGCACTCTGTTCAATCCCCCGTGAGGTTGACCCACACTAAGCATCCAAGATACTCACGCTCACATACATCCAGACCTACGCCACTACTCCTGGTTAGTGGTAACACTTGGCTTCCAATCCCCCATCCAGCAAACCAATTAGTTTGTGTAACAGCTGGTCTTGCAGACGAAACCAATTAACTGCTCACGCAAATCATAGTGAACATGACGATCAACAACTGAGACGAGCATGAGCTACTGTTTTTGGACCTCACCACAGACTCCTGTCACCTTCCTCCCGCTGGAGAACACCTGCGGACACTTTTTTTAGGTTGGTGTTGTTCATTTGTTGATATGGCCACTACGAATGACTACGATGTTTTTTGCTGGCAGCATTACTGAATCATCATTACCATCAAAACAACACCGGAACATAAATTATTTTACCTCGATGTATTATGAGTGCCTAAGCGCCCCCCCCCCTCAAAACAACAACAACAAAACTTTCACATACAGACAGACACAAGCCAAAATATGTACACAATGACAATGTAACTATTGCAACTATGTCGTTATGAACATTTTGCCGGTCTTTCTGTCAAATATATGGAGTAGGGCCAGACAACTAATCCACAAACAAAGAATGACTGAAGGTCGACCGAAGAATCTTATAATACAGAAGGAGGACATACCTTGTTCATTTATTATTATTATTATTTTTTTTTTTATGGCCAATTTAAATCTTAGAAGAGCTAAAAACTGAGTCACGGTAAGGCACTGGGCGCCATGCAGTAGGTGACTTACGAACTAAACATTGTAGTTGAATTACATAATGAACAAAGCGTTTCAATTTAATGCGTTTAACGTTGAACTGAAACGATAGAGAGCAAAATGTAAAAGCCACATAACCGTTTCCATTCTCACAATGACTATTTACTAACATGCGCAATCAAGGACCGACTAGAAAAAATTTTTTTTTTTTTTTCACTTCTATAAATTACATCCATTTCCCATCAAGATCACAAGATAATCCAGACCACCGGTACCTGTACCAGTATCGAATCATTCTCAACAATGTCACACATATTACTTTCATCCGGTGGCTCTGGGTCCACAAGGAAACCTCAGTAACCCTGTTATCTTGGCAAAGCTGTTATCTTCCACCCACCCTCTTTTCCTCCTGTGGGCGACTTTCTCCGTACACCTACGGACTGGCTGTTCTATATATCACATCTACAAAGGCTAGGCTAGCATAATAGTACATGTACTGTTATTTGAGCCAACATTTTCAAGAATCAAATTCACAGAATAAATAAACAACAGAGCTGTTGGGACGAATTAATGATACCTAACCTGAATCATGAAAACACACACATACAAGCACTCACACACAAAACGAGTGCTAAAGTTAACTATCACCGCTCGACGCTGCAACATCAAGGTTTTAAGTTCCATTATCGTGACTCACTAGGACCAACAGGTAGTGGGATATGACAAGGACCAACAGTTACTGAACTGGCCTTCACAAACATCTCCAGGCAGGCAGGCACGTAAAGTTAAGCCCAGGTCAGGACATGGGCCCAGGAAGTCCGTCAGTTGTGGCCAATGCGGAAATGACAACAGTCTCAGCCAGCCGGCCCCGGCTCCCAGGGGCGACATGTTTGGACGTTCGCGATGGCCTAAGTATTTCCGTAAACCCTCGAGTGCACTGGCCTGTGTGGGCCTTTCCGGTTGTTCCGTGTACAACACACTTGACGGTCCTCCCTCCTTCCATCTATCCCTGCCTCCCTATCTTGGAATCTGTGTCTCCTTCTCCGTTTTGTTAAACTGTTCTTCTCTCTCTCTCTATTTAATAAATCTAATGATACTAAACCCAATACTACCACATTCTATCCTGTCCTCCTCATCTCTGATTTTCTCAATAATCCATCTCTGATGTTGTAAGCTAATCTGCCTGTCTTTCCTATCTCTCCTTTGGCTCAACGAGAAAGAAAGAAAACGGAAGAGGAGGCGGAGGATTTTGCTTTTGTTTAAATGGCGCATCAACACTGAGTCAGAAAGGTGATGGAGAATATGCAGAGGAAGAAAAGTAAGGAAATTTATAGCTTACACAATAATGACAAAGACAACAGATTTGCATCAGTCAAGACTATGACTCGCTAAATGGCAAAGACGCCAGGTCAATGGTGGCACACCGGCCATTCAAACATTCATGTTCTAACCATGACGACAAATTCAGACAGCTTGCACTATAGGGCCTGACTCCGATTTTCACCTAATGCCGACCAAACGATTGCACTGTCAGCTGTCCAACGAACTCAGTCTGGCATAATCTAACAAACGATCAATTGGGGCCAACTCGATGGCGGAAAAAAAAAAAAAAAAGCTAAAGTTCACGGAAGTAAAGTTCATGGCAGGGGTGAACCTGGTTCATAAGTCCCTTTGCCAAATCCCTGTAGGGAGAGAGTCAAAATGCTTTCCGTTTCATTGTGGAAAGTGAAATACGTGTACCGCGTATACACTTGACCAGGAAGACTCACAGAGAGCTTCACACTTTGAGTTCATTCTCACTACCTTCGAAATTAGTTCATAATATGGAAACCGACAGTACACTATGTGTAACATAACTGGACAAAAAGTCATTACACTGATCACCGCAAAGAAATCTGCTCCAGAACAAAATGTCCGCCCCATGCTTTATAGCGAAATGAAATGTATTCGTTTCTCAAGCTAACATAAAACCAAAGTTAGCGCTAAAAGCAAAATAAAGTTTGCAATCGACGTCTCGTCCCACTTACTGTTGAATACACACATTTGCTCCAGGTGATACTCGATACAATCTTGCTTGTCTGACAATTCTCAGCCCCATATTCCACCCGTTTGTTTACAATAAACAATTTCAAAGTCATTTCAATTTCTTCAGGACACCAACTGATCCCCTATATCTTATCAAATGGAAGTTTCCACTCAAAATTCGTGTACAGGTTAACTAAAACTAATTCTTCTTTAGACCTAATCGTCATGCTATTCCACAAATCAGGTTGTACCTGTAAAGATAAAAAAAAAAGCTACATCGGACCGATTCCTCCTCCACCCTCCCCACCTCTCTCCCCTGCTGAACTCCGCTCTGGCCAGATAGCAGTTTACACTAATACACAGTGCCTCCAGTCTCCGCTGTCAATGTAGGTCATTTCCGCCTTGTCTAGAACCCTGCACTGCCAAGTGACCTTGTCAAGCCGGAACTGTCGCCAAAACACACCAGCACAACGGAATGAACACGATAACGCGACCAGAACCCACCACGCTCGTTATTACAGTTACCAGCAGTCTCTAGGAGCTTCCGTATGTGCGTGTGTGTGTGCGTGTCAAGGAGCTTGGTGCGTGTGCTATGCATCCGTTCGTTGAGAAGAGAAACCATAGATAGTGAGGGCTGAAGATGGGCGGACGTTCCGACGGACGCATGCAAGGAAAGAAGGAAGGAAGGAAGGAAAGAAGGAAGGAAGCAAGCAAGGAAGGAAGGAAGGAAGGAAAGAAAAAAAAGGCTCGAAAGAAGAAACAGACTGAGGATGAAAAAAAAAAAAAAGGAACTAAGGAAGGAAGACAGGGCGGAGGAAAAACGATGGGAGAATTAGATCCTAGTTTTATGAAGGAAGGAAGACAAAAGGAAAAGAAGATAGGAAGAAGACGAGGACATAAAAAAATCGGGCAAAGCTGAATGTTGTGGCCTCAGTGATGTGCGCGTGTGTATGTCTGTGTGAATGTGTGTGCATGTGACAGCATACGTAAAATTGCACGATTTCGCGCATGTATGTATTAAATACAAGCAGAGGTGGGCGAACTCTTATTATACTCCACACGGTGGCTTGCGGTGAATTTGGCAAGCATCCAGGTAGGTCATCTACAGGGCAGGTTTCTGCCTTCTATCCTTTACAGGCCTACATTTAAAAACGACCAAAAAATCAGCTGCATGAGTTGATTAACCCATGGAACCTTGTTCTTGTTTCTATTAAACCAAGGGCAAGCTCCGGTAACATCCAGCTGTGAAATCAAACAGTTAAAGCACTTTCAGAGAGCACAACATACAAAGCGAACTTTTTACCCGCATACCCACAATAAATAGTATCGACCGGGCTCGCTACTAACCCGCATCTCTTTGACCTCCACAGCCCAAACTGTGCTTCTATTTAACATAATAAGGATAATCATTGTATCGTCTTGAATATCGTCTTTCTGCGACTGAAGTGGCAAAATATTTAACACAGAAATATAGGCAAACTATTAAAAAAAATAATAATAAAAAATGACCTCGCGGCCACAGGATAGTTTATAAATACATGTACATCCTTTCATCTTTTATTTTAAAAAGCTGTTAATCCAGCGAGTAAGAACTGCAGAGAACGTACAATCGCAACAAATAACTGTTCCACATCACAGGCAAAATTAATGTTCCCAGAAATAAAATAGGGGATGAAAAAGTAAACAAATAAATAGACAAAACCGACGAAAACCAAACATGTTCACACAGAGAGTCTGGATGAGCCGCGGTTAAGGCAGAGCAATAGAAAGACTCACGGTGCATATCGCAGCCAAGGACTGCTCACTCGAAGACCAGATTTCCACGTTTGAGGTGAAACGAATGTTTTCCGCTTCCTTGCTCTTTACTACCTTCTTATACACTAGAGTACTTCACCACAATCTAACACATGGGTTGAATAATAACTACATTAAATTATGCTATTGGTTTCATCTTCGTTGTTATTTCTATAGATGTGAATTAATACTACTGAATATTTTTTTTTTTCCAGACGTGTCTTTTGTTATGTCGGGCACGTAAAAGAACCACCCAGTTTTGCCTAAAAGATAATAATGATTTCTTCCTCCTCCGCACTCATCTTCTTTACACCCCCCTCCCTTTCTCTCTCTCTCTCTCTCAGCAAATTCGTATTTCTACCCCCTCCCTCCCCCAACCAAAACCTGCCTTTTGTCTCCCTCTCTCTCTGGTCCTTGATCCCTCAGAGACATAACATTTCACTTCAGATGGAAAGGTCGCGATTTCTTGAACTGGCGACAAGCCACACTAACTGTATCTAGATCTATCTCCCGATCCAGCCATATGAATTATTCAGGCGTTCCTGTCCTGTCTCGCTAAACCTTCACCCGCAGGAATCAAGTAAAGCGTGAGTGACAAAATTAATTTCAATGTGGCCCTTTTGCAGTAGCACATCTCTGTGAGAATCCTATTCCTCCTTATCCCCCCCCCCCATTTCCTCTCCTTCCCCCTCCCACTTCTCTCTCTCTCTCTTTCTATCTTCCTCTATTCGATCCACTCTCTCTCTCTCTAGGTCTCACCCTCATTCTCTCTATTCTCCCGACTCTCTCCGTCTTCCTATCTGAATCTCTCACTCCTCCTCTTAGAAATTTCCATATTCCTCTCTATCTAACCCTCCTTACCTCTCTCTGCCTCTGTCTCCCTTTTCTCCCACTGATTCCCTCTGTCTCTCTCTAATTCTCCCTCCCTCCCTCTAACCACTAAAAGACCACCCCAATCTGGAGCCTCTCAACTGCGGGGTGGGCTCGAATTCCGACGCAAACAGCACTGGCATTGACGCAAGTTCCCGAAGCACAATTTCCTTTTCTGGACACTGGCCGGCCAGACCAAAAAACACAACAAAACCAAACAAAAACTTCATTTAAATCACCGAGTTTTGGCGACAAAAGCAAGCCAAACAATGAAGTTGTCTTAAAACACGCACACACGAATACACACACAGTGAACAGCAGGACAGTAATAAAACAGGGGGGGGGGGGGTTGGGGTAAGGGGAGACGGGGTGGGAGGAGAGGGGGGGAGGGGGGAAGAGAGAGAGAGAGAGAGAGAGAGAGAGAAAATGAAGACCAAAGTCCAGAAAAAACCAGTGCTCAGGGAAAAACAGAGAATGGGCACAAACACAAACCATCCACAAAGAAAAAAAAAAAACAACCGAAGTGAAGAATAACAGATGAAACTTCAAATAGCAGAAACTACACAAACAAACAAAGAAACAACAGCAACAACAACACACACACATAAAAACACCCTCAGCCCCACAACAAGTATCAAGGGAAAACGAAACAGATAAATACATGTAAATACATAAATACAGAAAATTCAAGTACGCCCCCAGTGTGATGGAAATAAATTTAAAAAAATAAAATACGACATATTGCGAAACCAAACTTTAAAAAAAAAAAAAAAATCACAGTGGGGAAGGGCACCATACGGGGAGGGCAACATAAGAAGAATGTGAAAGGCAGCATAATTCCAAGCCGTGGATAACAGCAACGTTGCGACTAAACAGCCATCTCTTACTACAATCGAGTGACAACGGACACTGAATATAAACAAGTTATATGTATTTGGTTGGTTAATATTTTTATTATTATAATAGTACCCACATCATTATTGTTATGAATTTTGTTATTACTACTGTTAATATTGTTATAGTACTACTATTCTTAATATTACTATGTTTTTTTTTTTTTTTTGCAACGATGTGCTTGTGATTACCACAGTGTACTATATTATTATTGTATGCCTGATGTTGTTATTATCTATCCTTATTTATCTGTTGTTATTATTACTATTATTTGTCTATTATTATTATTATTATTATTAGCTTTAATATTATCATTATCATCATAATTTCTCAATTTGCATTATTACACACTAGCTATACTTACTAAGTAGAAAAAAAAAATCATGTGTATGTTTTGGTCTTACTATCACTGCTTTAATTTTCAGTCCCAACCATGCATTACTGCAAGGTCTACTTTGACTAAGTACAAAGAAACACGTGTGTGTGGGCACATTTCAACCACAATAATTCATATCAATAATGCCAGCACGCATTATGAACTTATCATTTGACCAGGTAGAGGAAACTTACAATAACGAAGCAAACCATTTAGACTATTGTGTGAACATGCTATCTCGGGGCTCACCTAGACCAACAGTAGGCCACCTCTTGTCAACCTAGTGCGTTGAACCCTCGGAAGAAAGCTACCATGAAAAAGAGTGCATAACTCAATGAACAGCTTGTACAATAATATTGATAAATATCAGTATCATCACAGCTCTCAATTTCACCAACTTTTCCTTTTTTTCCGAATCTGAGTTCTGTTCTTCCTCTCCCCACCTCCAGATAAGCTGTATGGATTTAAATTTAAGATTAACTACTCAATAAATACTACATAAAAAACGTATTTCTAATGCATCTTGCGCTTACGACAGATGTGATGGGTGCGATAAGGAGATGTTGAATCAAAAATTTTATTCGCATCACTTGAAAGAGCCTACACTGCTCTGATAGCCATCCGCATATGAAAGAAAGGTGAAAAGAAGAAAACGTATCGTAATCTAAGTCCCAATACGGAATTTAATGCAGAACAATGTGCATCAACCACAGGCGAGTGCCTGCATCAGGTGAATCTGGTGAACCCACTGCAGGCAAAATGGTACGTACAGAGGCAAAGCGTCAACGAACAATCAGACAGAAAAACAGATATAAAGACGGACTGACAGACTGACCAGACAAACAGGTAGGTAGGTAGATAGATAGATAGATAGATAAATAGACAGATAGATAGATAGATAGATAGATAGATAGATAGATAGATAGATAGAT
>JBCAUA010170859.1:9771-21834 GCA_038406235.1 Peronia verruculata | reverse complement strand
ACACACACACACACACACACACACACACACACACACACACACACACACACACACACACACACACATACACACACACCACACACACACACACACACACACACACACACACACAACAAACAAACAAACAAAACAAACAAACAAACAAACTAACAAAAACAGAACAAACAAAAAGTGCAAATTAACTTAAACAGAAACTTTCCATTTTGATTTACGAGTTCCATTAGAAAAAAAAAAAAAAGAACAACAACTTTAATAACACTGACAACAACAACCTACAGTCACGCTGTTTTTCATCAAAGCAATCTCGGCATGAATGAGTCCATGATAGAACTTTTATTCCCATGAAGTTGGACTGGCTGTCGGGCCACTGTTTGCTGGCTCTTCCCCAGAAACATTTCCTCTGATTCAAGCTTGTGGCCAATTCCCTTTCATTGAGGTCCAAACAGTTATTTCTAACAAAACAATCAATACTTTGATTTGCTTCAGTCGCGGGTGAATAAGCACAAGAATCTTAAACGAGTGGAAGACAATTATGGAGGTAGCACCCAAATTCATACAAAAAAATCAGTGACAAAATCGAAATGTCTCCTGGCCAGCTGAAATCTGACGTAAGTTGCTGGGCTAGAACCGAGAAATCGAGCTTTGAATGTGATTTGGGGAGGGGGGGGGGGGGGTCAGACATACTTTTTTTAAATTCTAAAAACCCGAAAGTAAATTCATTTCTGAACAAAACAGTATCGGTTTCACCCTCAGTTTGTAAATATTCTTTCATTAAAATCGAGTTTTTGTGAGGCAGGTATGTAAACGTATGGATTCGACCGTTCATTTAAACTCACTTTTCTTGGAATTTCGACCATTGCTGGCGGAGTGTTTCCCTTTGTCTCTTTAAACTGCAATATCTCTGGCTAGAATAAAGCTAGCTCAAAACTTTTTTTCACCACCTGAAAGGGTGTGAAATAAGCTTTCACATGATAAGAAAAACCTAGTTTGATGAAAAAAATTGAGATACGTCTCATTGTGACTGGCTGTGAGATAATGAATAGAGACACAGGGATCTGATTTTGTTATTCATTACTTACCTTCAAGAGCATCAAGACATGCGGTGGAACGTGCAGACCAACAGAACTGGACATTCGTCGGTATATCCTGAAACAGGAGTCCACAAGTCATGTTAAAATCATAATGAAATCTGCTGAAGAACAACGTTGAAATGATCCCCCCACCCCCCTCCTCCTTATCTATATATTTGCTCTGCCGTGAAAAATATAACATAAGCATATAAAATTTAGCACAGAGACATGCAAGTAAATATTTTCCATGGTTTTGATAGATTAAACGCTAACAAACGTGAAGAATCTGATGACTATATCTAACAACAGGAGTTAATTATGAATTGTTGGTAAATTTAGCAAAACTAACATATTTTTTAATGCTTATATGATTTTTTTAAAAATGTTTGTTTTATTATTTGTCTTATAAAAATCAAAGTGGTAAATTTCAAATATTTACAAACACAAATACGTATTATTTCAAGGATGTAAATCCACACGGTAAGCAATGTGATTCTATTATTACAGGGGGAAAAAATAACGATTGCACTTCAAAGCTGACAATTTTTAATACTAATACTGATAGAGGAGGCTTGTATATAACACTTGTTTCATACAATGCACAAGCTCTAAGCACATTACATTCTAGTTATACTTGGGTTCCACTTCTGAGAAGCTGGATTTGGCTTTAGTTATGAATTGAAGCGTCTTGCCATTTATTTGGGAAAAGATTGTCCAAACATATCTCCGAATAAAGATTGTGAAGGACTTTCAGGGACTCACCTGTCCACCATAATGCCGGCCCTGATTGCATGCGCTACGCTCCTGAACCGCGGCTTGTCCTCGCCCTTCCGCTTCATGTTGGACATTGACCTGGTAAAGGTCAAGGCCAGCCAGTCCCTGACCTCGCTGGGGACTGCATCCGGTTCAACCTCGCTCAGCTCATCGTCTTCCTCGCACAGCCGCCTGGGAACGAGGAAACACAAATCACTTAAAGGTCAATGCGATCTACGTGGGCATATAAACACTCATGAAAATAGATCATTGTGGCCCCATTTCAGGTTTCACAAAGATCAAGCCTGTCACTGATCAATGGGACCTAGGCCTATAAAACGACAGTCACGAACATAGCTCACTAGGGTCTCATTTCGTGGACGGGCCAGGTCAGAGAGTTAAGTAGGACATGGTTAAGTGCAATCCCTAAAAATTAACATGAGCTGCTCTGCTTTTCCTGTCCATATTCTGTAGTTTTCTTACCATTGCCTTCTTCTTTGTCTTTGTTCTACAAAATAGCCTAGGCTGGTCAAAATGTTTTGACAGAAACTAAATCTGCCTAAAACTGAACATAAGATTAGAAAATCAACTTATATTTCAATGAGAATACACAGTTATGTCTGAAACTGTCTTGTATTTCCAAAAGTATTAGCAGGAATCATGGAAATACAAACAACGTGCCCCTTATTAAGCCTAGTAATATCGTATCTTCATGGCTATCTTGAAAGTCCAAAATAGCCATGTAGGCCTTGAAGTTAAATGTATTCAAAATATTCTGCAAGAAATAGTTTTAGATCATCTTTGAGGTATGACTAAACAGAAAGAACTTGAAATATTCTAGTCTTCAAAATATCATAGACTTGTAATAACATCAACAGCACTCTTAAAAAGAAATGGGCTCTTCTCTTCACCAGTCGTGTTAGTTCATGCAAATGTTAGTGCTGGTTTAAACAGCACGAGAGGCAGAGGTGTATTCATCATGGGGGTGAAGGCACAAGGAGAGGAACTTGAAGTCTTGTTTTCTATATCAACTTACCATCAATTTAGATCCCAACACAAAAATCAACATGTCTCAAAACACTAGATAATTATATTATGAACCTACATACATTTTAACAGATATGGCAAAGTAGAACTTTTTCAATATAAGTCTACTGAAAATGAAGTTGCTGATGTTACTCAATGTTTATTTTGCTGTTTAGCGTTTTTCTGTGTGGAATTTTATGAAAATGTCATTAGTTAAAAAAAAGTAAAAAAAAGTTGGCTGCTCTCTCAAATAATATAAGATACTGATATGAAATCAGAATAGCCTTATTAAGTAATTTAATTGACCAATATTAAATATACTGGATTAAAACTTTATTATTTAGCCAAGAAAACTTGTAACAGTTTATAACTGAAAGTCTTATAAGCAAAGAACGCTGTGATAAAGAAATAATCTCAGCTACAATAAGAAAACAGAGCTAAACCTTGATACGTCAGAGAGCAATTCTTTTACCTAGTTTGTACATTTGATCTTCATAGAAATGTACATGAAAATCTGGTGTGAAGTTCGAGCAAAAGTACATAATACATTGTAATTCTTCTAGAACTAAACCCTACTGGTTATGTACTTCAGCTGGAACAAAACTTTGATGTTAAGGAAGAAAGTACACGTACTTCTCCGGACTCAACATTGCGATATTTCAGTAAAAGTACTTGTACTTGATTTAGATAAATTTTACTTCTAATGAAAACAGATCTAGTGAATGTATTTGACCTACGAAGGAGTTTCTGCAAAAAACAAAAAAAAAAGAGAAAAAAAAAATGTCATGTTGAAGCAAGCGTAAACAAAGGTATGCAATATTTCAGTGAAACTAAATTTCACTGTTGAACCAAATCAAGCTTGACTACGCTTCAGCTCTTGAACAAAATCGCTACGTTTGTCATAACTGAAATAGTTCATATCAGACCAACTCAATAGTATCAAACATGAAAAAAAACGTAGGCAGCCATCATTGCTAAAACAGGATTTCAGGGATGGACTACGAAATTAATGGTCTAAAAAGAAGTAAAGTGCCAAATCACTGGGCCAACAGATGGCTAAGAGCAAAGTTTGGAATATTAAAATCTATAGCAAAAGTAACATTACTGTAATAGAAATGTAATAATAACAATAGCAATAATTATAAAAATAACGATAATTCTAATAATAAATAATGAATAACAATGGGAAACCGCTGTGCCGGGCTGTATTACCTTCCAGTACCTGACAAAAGAGTGTTAAACAAGCAGTGGACAGAGCGAACATTTCTTTTTATTGATAGAATTTTATCATTTTGTTTTAATAATCAAAATTTTGACTTTCGAACGACATGAAATAAAAGAAGCTTTTCCTCTTTACACTGCTTGCTCAACACATTTTCTGTCTGCCAAAGGAAAGTTATAGAGCTGGACACAACGACCGCTCATTCTGATAATTTTAATAATATAAGAAATCAGAGCAATCCTAACAACTCAGCAAATTAACAAGGCATGTAGGATTTTCTTGACAACTTAAATTTAACAGTGAATGGCATCTAAGAAAGGGTGACAGAGTCAGTGTCTTTGACATTCCATTACCAACATCAATGGTCTGGAATGCTTCTTGAATACATCAATAATATCTATCAAGCATTTTCTGTGCTAAGGATTTACTTCCTACTGTCAACAGTCAGAACTACTACATTATCGCAGTTTCCTTGGAAACAGAATATTTATGTGTACAAAGTACATCTAACCATTATGTCTATTGCAGTCTATTATGAATCCGCTTTTGAGACTTGGGTCACACCAGTGAAAAGTTCTCTGGTTAAAATATTCTCTCTTTGATCTTTGTTAATACATGGAAAATTGGAATCGAGTAACCAGGTCTCATATCTGATATCTGACATCCACATTCCGCCACTTAAAATTAAACCGAAACGTTACACAAGGACTTCTTATGGGACTTAATTAGCACAAATTCTCTGTAAAGATAGTTTTGAACTACAAAAACCTCTCCAGTTTTTGTCATGCATTTAAAATTATCTACTCTTTCTATTGTAAAGGCAACTGCTTATAATACAGGGTTTCCCAAAACAATACGACAGCGGATAATTTTGACATTATGTACGAAATATCAAGCCCCTCCCCCCCCCTCCACCCCACCCCTTTCCCCTCAGAGCCTTTCCTTGTCAAAATGTCACCTGTGCCTTTTAGGGTCATTCGATTTTTGTTAAAATTGTGAGGATTAGAATCGCCATAGGTCAGTCATTGCTTACGTGGACGAAGGCACCACTCTTGTTTGTTTACCATAAAAAAAAAAAAAATGATCACGAATGTACTGAGGGACCAAAGGTCGTATACATGAAAACCTTTAAAATTCAGAGTGGAGTATGGAGTTACTTGTATGAGAAACCCTGTTCAATGCACTCTAGTCTTGCCACTATCCTAAGCAAGGTAGACCAAAGTAAGATCATAGCTATTTTGCCTTACTTATTTCAATTCAGATACTAATGCAGAAACAAACAAAAACACCAACAGTGAAATTTAGAGTCCTGATGAGGACAGATGTGAATAGAGGGAATAACAGAAGAAAGGCTAACAGGTCGATATTGATGGCTTGTAAATCAAAGTCACTAATAATGAAGGCAAATAAATGGATCAAATGAAGAGCTATCCTGCTCTTAATGGACAGAGTTCATGTTTTCAGAGGTTCTACAGTGAGGAAGTCAGGCTCTGCTACTGAGTGAGCTAAAGATGTAAACCCTTTAAAATTAAACACAGCCAGAGAGAATCTCTGTAGATCTGTATCTACACATATGCTGGCTATTCATGAAAATAACTAAAACAAAATGGGGATGTTTCTGCTTATAATTTCTTTGGTCCTATGTTTCTGTATATGCCATTGTGCTCATACATTTGGAAAATGAAAAGTTGTATATCTATGCAATGTTTTCAGATTACAAATTAAAAGTTCAGCAGAATCCATTCCATATGGTGGGATTTTGTTAACATCTAGATAAGGTACACATATTTATTTTTATATTGTTTTTGTTATAATTACAAGGCTTACTTCATTACAGATAGATTGAGTTTTTGATAGTGTTTAATAAATCCATATGTCTGTAAGTACGCAATCCCATTTCTTCATCATATTTTATAAATTGTTTATACTTTTTCATTCATAGGCAGATATAAATGCTTTGAAATTATACAGAAGTGACATGATGGAATTTAGTATATATGAGTGAACTTGTGATCTATTCTCAGTCAGAGTGACATTAAACTTTCTTTTAAGAGGCATATTTGGTGAGTGACATCTATTGATTTTCTTTCTTAAAATATGTGAAGGGATCGGATGTGAATATAGACATATAAACTAAAGGTATTCGGTAGGGGGGACATAGAGAGGTTACTGACGACAGGGCCGGTCCTCCGGTGATGATCTTCTTTTCAACTGGCCTGCAGAAAAATGGTGTAAAAGATTCAGATATACATCAGGAGTTTAATACAGACACCGTGCAATTCCATGGCGTCAAGTAAACAGAGACTGGGATAGACGTACATTATAAGCCACAACACACACATGACCACTAATGCAATACAAAACGATTTTGGTGCCATCGGAGACGAGTCTTTCGGATGCTGGGAGCAGACTGGCATTTTGGACCACAGTCAGTTTACTTGTCATTTAAAAAAAAATGATGACTAAAAAAAGAAAGAGTAGAAAATACAAGGTAAAATGAAAGAAAAAACCAGAGAAAATCGAAAACGTTTAAAAAAAAAAAAAAAAAGAAGAGAGAGAGAGAGAGAGAGAGAGAGAGAGAAACTGAGATGATAAGAATGAGGAAAATGACATAGAGTTGGAAATGCAGAAGATAACACAAACGTGGAATTGATGTAAAGAAAAGACAAATGTGGGATAAAAGATGACAAAGACAAATGAAAGATCAAGCAGTCGCCAGTTGCTCGCATCACGAAAGAAACCTCGGTCTATTACAGCTTCATTCAGCACTGGCCTTTTGAAACCACGACATTTTGAACACGAGAAGAAACAGCTCACAACAGATTACTCATTCCAACAATTTGTTGCAAATGCAGGAATATCAGATACTGCATGCTCAGCATGGAACTACGACGAGAGAATTCAAATGCTGATAACAAAAACCCCCAAAACATTTGCAAATGAAATACAGCATGTGTAATAAAGTTGCAAATATTTTGTTACATGTAGCATTCTAGGAGGAAAAACATGGCTTCATTTACAATAAAATGCTGGAGAGCCTGCATCCATTGCTAATTTATCATGAGTCTGCATGCACCTTAAAGCTAAATGGAAATGTATAATTTATAACAGTAAATATCTTTGCATCCATATATATTATACTTTGGTGTTGTAGTTGTCTTATCACTACTGGCAATTATTCAAACTATCTTTTAAATTTATTGGATCCTCAAGATAACATTGCATGGAATAAGATTCCATCATTTCATCAGTGATTTCAATACTCACTTTGAAAGGAAAGGACGAACATAATATGTACAAGACGTTTAAAAATTACTGAAACTTTGTTGTTAGATTCTAGTTTTTGCTGCTAATTAATTAAATTTTAAAAAGCAAATTTAGAATACAAAAATTCTGTGATACATAAAAGAGTACACTGAGAGAGATTTTAGACGAAATTAAATTGCGGTATAATGTAATAATATCGATACAATTCTATGAATATGTATAATAAAACCAGCAAAATTAATTGCATTCTTGCAGATAAAAGTAACTACAAATGCTGTGCAACTAAGATATATTCACGAATACAATCGGTAACTAAAAACGTTTGACTGGCATTGGCTGAAAATGATGAAACCAATAAAACACTGTCCTACAAAAATTAGGTGTCCGTTCAAAGAAATTAACAAGAAAACAACAAAAATACATTTAGGTGAAATTGTGCTTTTGCCTAAATGTAGTCACTAGCTAGGCCTCCAAAGACCAACACAGGAGTCAAAACAAAACAAAAAACACGCCAAACAAATCAACGACTCTTGATGTCCGACAGGAGAGCCATTTGCTGCTTTCGGAAACCGGAAATTGAAGAATTGTCTCCCCCGCCCCCTTCCCCATCCCGTACACGTTTTTAAATGTCTTATCTGGCTTGCTGAATAGACGTGAGAGAGAGTGTGAGAGAGAGAGAGAGAGAGAGACAGACAGACAGAGAAAGACAGAGAGAGAGGGGGGCGGGAGTAGGCGGATGAGAAGGGCATAGAAAAGGGTGGGGGTGGGGAGGGGTGATATCTGAAAGGTATAACCGGAAGGACAGACAGACTAGGAAGTCAAAGGGCAACTTAATGTGATGGTCAAGCCATAAGAATCAAGGCAGACAGACAAACAGACAGATGGACAGACGCAGATCGATAATTTCTCATACATTATGCAGATCCATGTCATTTACAATATTGCGGACATTGCTTGAATTTTGTCTGCATATACTCCATCAACGGAGATAAAACGTTCAGCTTCATATCTATAAGTTAATCTTTTCACTATAGCTTAAGGAGATTTGCATTTAAAATACTAACAATACAAACAATAACTTTGATCTTTCTAACTCCAATAAATAAAATGATAAATTTCCCGTGAAATTACAAATTTCTTTGACATAGAAGATAACACCGGAATCAATAAACTCTCCTTCCTTACACTATTCTTATGAACGGTGAAGTTAAACAAAAAATCTGTGGCGAAATGAATGCGGTGACCATATTGAAATAATGAGCTCTATAAATCGGTTGCAAAGGACGTGCTCCAAGAAAAATGTGAGAAAATATGTCAGTATTTGTGTTGATATGGAGAAAATCACACTCGCTAACATTCTAACTAAAAAATACTACGGTGGTGACACAAAGCCTACGTGTAAACTTAAATTCTACACACTATCGATCTTGATGTGACGAAACAAATACATCATGAACAAACGTAAATCCAGGGCCCGTTGTCCTCCCCCCCCCCCCACCCCTCCTTTTTTGTGTCGAGCTGAACTAATGAAATTTTAATGAGCTGAAAATGAAGAGATGGATGGATAACACTGTGTGTTAGTGGGAGATACATGCTGATGAATACTGGAGGAGTCTCAGTTGCAATGATGTTATCGTGCAGAATGGTGATGAGATGGACAATCATTAAAAGGACAGAAAATTTCCACATCGACCAATCACACAAACACTGGCTGTATTTATTGTCAATTACTGATCATTCACAAGAAGCATCTTGAGTGTGTATTTAAAAAAAATGGATATTGCAAAAAAAGGTTGTATATTACACATCATCAAGTTACATTACTTTTAAACGTTACTAGAACGGCAAAATTTTAAGTTTTCAGTACCAAAATAACGACAGTGACAACAACAACAACAAAAAGACACCAAAATGGTGAATGAAGACTATCAAGATAAACCAAAATCGCTGTGCCAAATCTGAAGAAGTATAGATATTAGAAAAAAAGCAAAAGGAACACAAAGTGAAGATGCTATGAAAAAATATTTAAGAATGACTGAATCTCCAACAAACTACAACGTCTTTTTATAGTGCACAATATTTGTAATAGAATTAAAAGAGAATAACAACGTAGGATCAGAATAATTAGTCACAATTTATGGGGGGAAATGAGGAAGAACACCAGACGCCAGATGGTGCGGACTTTTTTTTTTTCGTTTTGTGGTTGTATTCAGGCTGTAGGGCAAAAGACAAAGCTTTGTCGCAGGGGGAATTTCAAAACGTTGCCGATATTCTCTCATATTCACATTATCAAAAGAAACCCCGTTGCTTTCATTTTTATTTTAGTAAAACAAACAAAATTACAACCGACTCTGCATAAAGACCTTCCGTTTTAAAAGTATACAGGCAGATTCTCAAATTTCAAAATAAATACCCAGAAATAAATGAGATTGCTTAAACGTTACGTAAACTTCCCAAAGGTTTTCCTAAAGCCATCATTTCAACTTCTCCAGCCTTTCATTTGATATTTTCAGGGCACGTAAAAGTATATTTCATATTAACATTTCGTTGTCAGATCTTCAGATCTGCGACAGGTTTCGGAAGAGTCTTGTGCTAGAGCTGAAAGGAGAAAATAGCGTACATTTGCGGTGTAACCACATCCAGTACTGTCAGGATCTTTCTCATTTAAACCGTTTGCTCACCTAATGAGGCATTCTGACGTGAGCAAGCTGCGGGAAGTGGTGGCTGATTGGTTAAGCAAATATCCCACCTTTAAACACCTGAGTCCCCCATAGGGCCCAATCAATCTCTGACACATTCAGCGCGTGCACAAATACAGGCCAAAAAACAGGTGAGTAAATAAAGACTAAAAATGGGAGTGGAAGCTCGAGGGATGGATATACTGAGTCCGGACTTTTGGAAACCCAGATAAAGGCAATGACTGGATATAAAAGTTCTTCCGTTATTTCCTCCGAGATTGAGATCAAAGATATTTAAGACATGGCTTAAGATCCTTAAAAAAAAAAATATGGCCATTAAACTGCAGATTACATAAAATCCAGTATACCTATCTCAATTTTAATGCAGTAAGTACTATTATCGTAATTCTCTGCCACAACGTGAGAATTTCCTCATTGTGTCCAGAGGTAATAGAAATTGTCTATTTGTCTTTGAAAATGGATACTGTATACCTCAAGAACTAGAAATATGTCTTTTATGAATGATAATTAATCTGAGGGTCACTAGGTAACTGTCTTATCATAGTTTTGTCAGGGGAATTAGAGCTATTGAAAATATTCACTATATAGATATGTGCTTCAAAAGCTGGGAGGGAACTTCAAACCAACGAGCAGGCAATAATGTTTTGCAACACTAAATGCTTCAAGGCGATGAAAATTAATTAGGATATACTTTGGCAAAACATAGCGAGAAGAAGTCCAACTGCTTTTGTATACGACTGGGGTTAAGAGGCATAAAACCGAAGTATGGGAATAAAAAGTTGGGGCTGTATTTAAGGGACCGTGGGTAGGATCTTCATATGCCGATCCGAAAGAACTTCTATGTGAGTGCGTTAAGAAAAGTATTAGTAAATTAAGTAACAAACTCGATGTGCAGTCAATGCAACTAGACCTATGTTTAGTGCAACAAGAAAGACATTGATGTACAATATCAAAGAACATGTCAACGCCTGATGATATTATATACAACCTCCGTTGTAAGGGTTAGTGTGTCAGTAAATTGCTAGGTGAAGCAATCGCAGACCAGAATTAATGTCGGTGAACTGATACAAAACGAAACAGAAGAAAGCGCTTCCCAAAGCATCAGTGATCAATCTAGATATGAGTCAAATTATCTAATGATGAAAAACAAACAACGACCAATCTACAAAAACAAGAACAAAAACAAAAACAAAAATTAAAGTAATGTGATAAAAGAAAGTTACATATGTAGCTAATTCAGGAAAATTGAAGGAAACTGTAGGAACGTTATCATAAAGGAAGCCTATTTGCTTATCAATTTGTCATCTTTGAGAACAAGATAATTCCAAACAGTTGTATCAGATATGGCACACAAGAGGCTTGTTAAGTTAGTCGCAAACGAACAGATTATGTAATATGGAAAAAGACATTGCCTGTCAATATACAACCAGTAAGCGAGCATTCCTTCTTCGAGTCATATTTACATTATCTGAGTCCAAATTGTGACCCAACAACGCCCGTACTTATTGAACGCATTTCTGAGGTCAATTTCAGAGCAATTAAATTTAACGTGAGCATTGGCTGATCCATCAGTGGAATCACCCAACGAATAGATCTCATCTGAAGTGTTTCATGTCTTCCTATGGCAATGGAAAGATGGAGGACGGGAAACAATTTTGCACATTCCCAGAGACTGTCCCCATTCAACAGGTTGAATCACCTTAAACCAAAGTTTGAAATAAGGGGGAATAATAATATAATAATAATAATAATAAAATAAAAAAGGCTAGTTAAATCAAAATGCTAAATCTACCCAGTTATTTTTGCAAAATGCAAGGAAAATTATAGTCCATTCGGAAACGTTTGCTCTCCGTTTCTCTCTAAGTGTCCATAATTTTCTATTGCAAATTCACATTTTCCCCCCAGAAAATACAAGTTCTGAAAGTGCGGTCGCCCAAGTAGCTATTTTTCTTTTTCTTCTTTCTCTCTCTCTCTTTCTCCCTCTCTCCCCCCCCCCCCCCGCCCTTTATTTTAAGTAGCGGCGAAT
>JBCAUA010170748.1:0-21835 GCA_038406235.1 Peronia verruculata | reverse complement strand
TTCTTTCTTTCTTTCTTTCTTTCTTTCTTTCTTTCTTTCTTTCTTTCTTCCTTTCTTTCTTTCTTTCTTTCTTTTCTCTTTCTTTCTTTTGTTTTTTCTAACCTTTCTCTGAGCATGTGACATCTCATTTAGGCTTCACATTACAGGGAAAACAAAATGGTTTTCTAATTAATTTTCTGTTATCTCAGATATTTTACGGCTGGAGAAAATGATAAGACCTTACGTTTACCTTAGTCACGTTTCTAAATTGTCATAATTTAGGCCAAATTGGTCTGTACCTTTACAGTATAAGTTTTTCTAACATTTCCAAAAATCCTACTGATTCAGCTTGAAGTCGAACAAGACTACTTGAGAATTTCAAATGGAGCCGTTCAAAAAATAGTAACAACAACAACAATAGTAATAATAATGATATAATAACAACAATAATAATAATTATAATAACAATAATAATAATTTGAGTTCATATTAACTGTGTTCTTTTATTTTATTTGTAGTCACAGATGTAAAAGATGCAGACAGATTTCGTTGTGCCCTGCCCTTTAGGAACTTAAAATTTTTGTTTCCGTTTTAGAACACTCTTAAAGTCAGTCTGTCAATTTCTGAACAGTCCATAATTTCTAATTCTCTAATTTTATTTTATTTTATTATTATTATTATTATTATTATCATTTTGGCCTCAATACAGCTGTTATCGTGTTGATATATCGTGCAAGAGAAAATAATATCAATACCATTTCCCTCACTCTCTTTCTCTGTCTCTCCTGGATCCTTAGTCTTCTCCACTTATCATTCCCATCTTTAATAACTTAGTTATAGTTTGATCAGGATGAGTTCAAGCAATAGTTGAAAACGTTTTTATTTGTTTACTAAATTGCTGTTAACACGTTGTTTCCAATGTTGAAGTTAGCTTAATGAAAGCTTTTTGTTTGAAATGAAACAAGTGTGCCATGTTGTAGGGCGAAATGAAACTGTTTTCCTTCCTCAAAATGGCTAAAAATGACGGAGGCCTTTGTCTTATATGCGTGTAAATATGTTGTCTACTTGTCGACTAGGCCTACGCAAGAAGCGAGAATAAATATGTTGTCCACTTGTCGACTACGGAAGAAGCGAGGAGAGGATGTTTGATATTTTTTTGTTTTTTCTTTTAAATCTTTTCCTGTTCAAACGCCCGTCCTTCTTTAATTCACCATCTCACCTGATCGTATTCTACAAAGGCTCGCGCGGTAAGGCTCGCGGACAAAGACCAAGCACCCACTCCATAAAAACTGCTCCCGGAATTATTAAACTGAAATCCTCAGCGAAACTTCGCTCGGACGTCTGCCATCTTCTGCCGGCTGGGCCTGCTCATTAGCATAGGTTGTGGCTCCCCCAACGATAAAAGAAAGGAACATAAACACGTGCGGGGGGTTATGGCCCTTGCTATGAATTTCCAAACAGCTCAGCGTCTCCGCCTGAGACTAGCGAACGGCGAGGGCCAGATTGAAGATGAGTGACTGTGAGTCCGTCTCGGAGGGTTAAACTCTCAATAAAAAAAAAGGAAATAGAAGGAGAGAAAGAAAGGAAAAATGGGTAGACGAAGAGAAAAATAAAGAAACATAAAAAGAAAGGAAGACAAGGAGAACGGGAAAAGGGAAGAAAAAGACAAAAAAAAAAAAAAAAAGAAGAAGAAGACCAGAAAAGGAGGGAAATAAAGCAAGAAAAATGAAATGGCAGTAAATATTCTCCGAGTTTTCTTTCGTGATTTTCCCGTTCTTCTACTTGTGATTAGATTGTCTGTTTCCATAGAAAGGTAGAGGAAGGAGAGAGTTTTCAGAACGGGTAACAAGAGTTAACTATATATGTAAGAAACGGGGGGGGGGGGGCAGGGAGGCGCAGCTGGGGATGAGAATATGGGTTGGGGGCAAGTCTAGTTAAGAAAGATAATTACTGAAAAGGGAGCTACTGTTTCTGAATCTGGAAGGCTAACAACACGTCCACATAAAACTGTTTTGTTTTTATATCTATTTTCACCGATTGTCATAGGTAGGAAAAATTGGTCTGAAAAAAAAAAGTCACAGTCTTTAATCTATTCCTGGATTTATTTATATCACTTTTGAATTGAAACTCGCCTCCTAGCTGTTAAAACTCCGAAAATAGGAGGAAATAGGAATATTGTATTATGTTTTAGCATAATGTCGGTAAATACATGTAACAAATATAAGCATTCAAAGTGGATTACAGGACAGTATCTGAAGGTCAATAATGGCTGGAGAAAGAAATTATTGGAGTAATATAATATTGGCTTTTCTTCCGTTATTCGTCAACATCAGGTACATTCTAATTCAGACAGCGTTAACGCGGATTAAGATGGATAAAAACTGTAAAGCAAGAACACTTTTTTATTTCATGCTAAATGAAAACCTCAGCTAGAAATATCGGAGACAGTTTAATTCAAGTCCACCTAGTGGTTTGATTGATAATGGTTGGCCTTGGACAAATGCCATCGTTTATTTTGTACTTTATTCCTTGAATTTGTCTTGCTCTGATGCTGCTGTTGTTGGTGATAATTTAGTGCATGTACGTACGGGGCAATGTTTCTTTCTCAATCTTATGCGTCATCAAACCTGAGCAGAATTCTCTCTTGAGAACACCTTAAGTATTTCACATATTATCTTATATACTGATAGACTTTAAAAACACAACACTTGAACAAGGTTCTACTGAAGGGCTTTAAAAATGCAACACTTGAAAATGATTAAATGTATCAAGTGTTGCGTTTTTAAAGTCCGTCAGTATATATCATCTTATCTGGTCTCATTTCATCTCACTTCAGTTTGTCTTGGTTTGCTTTTCTTGTCTTCTATTTTCTTATTTTGTCTTATCTTATCTTGTCCTGTCCTTCCCTGTCCTATCTTATCCTGCCCCATTATAAATACTGCTCATATTATCTGAATTCCAAATTGTGAAAGATACTGTACAAAATGTGCAGAGCCCTATACTGTACAGATTTCTACTGTCTCTGTTCTTCTTTTTGTCTGTTGATATGTCAGTTTCAGTTTAAACTTTAATGCCACATTCCTCCAGCAAGGTTAAGGCCACATTGTCCAAACAGTGATTCTGCCAACCACAACGGGATCTTACACATGGAGTGACGGGAGAAGGCGTTCAACGAGATGGGGGGGGGGGGGGAGAGGAGACTCTTTTCTGGTGGAGGTGACGTTTTCCTAAATAGACAGCTTTTCAATTCGAAAAATAAGCTTATCTCGGCTAACAGTGTGCGCCTAATTTAGCTAAAGGATTTTTTTAAGGGGGGGGGGGGGGGATGGGGGATTAAAGATTTTGGGTATAAGGAAATTAGCCACGAACAGCGGCGACTCAGTCTCCTCTCGGTTCGATTTCTGCCAAGGATTTTTAAACATGAAAAACGTATACAACGAAACCTGTCAAATAATAATTCGTCGAGGAGGCTGAATGTCAGGTTTCAATACCCTAGAAGCCAAGGAAACGTTATGTCATAGCAAAAAGGGGGGGGGGGTCTAATATCCCCCCCCCCTTTCGGGTAAGATTCGAACCCTCGAAACAGATGCCTATCTTCCCTCTCCCCTAAGGAGGGCATTGACCCTTCAAAGAGGTGTAGTTGGGCTTGAATATTGTTTTTAATCTTTTCAGAAATGCCGAGCAATCATAATAATATCTTTGGGGTCTCCCTGGTCATTCTGAATGTTGATCCAATGAGGAAGTGGTATGAGCCAACAATTTTCATTTTCTTCTTTTAAAAAAATGCGTATCTGGCTGTACGTCATCAAATCTAACCGTTCTTAAGTAAACACGTTAACCTTGTCCAACTGATAATGGCAAACAAAAACACCAAGATAGACCAGAGAAACTGACATTTTGGAACAAAAAAAAAAGAATACAAACATGGGGTTTTAGGAAAGCTGACCAGGACATGTGGAACACGACCTATCTAAATCCCCTAAGAACGATTCATCTATTTTCTATTTTTCTTCCACTCTAGTCCGGAGAGCCCCATGCCAAAATAATTATATGCAGTGCTTAAAAAGCAGTTTTTTTCCACGTAGGCGAAAACTCTTTTTTATTACGGAGCAATGTTTCCCCATTACGCCACCATAAAACTGACCACGCAAAATCAGCGATGGCGTCGATCATGGGCTGAATGTATAAATATAATAATATAATCATTTTATAATTGAATTTAATGTCTGCTAATGTCGACTGTCTTCTAACAAAACCAGAAAGAAAAAATGAAGCGAAGAAAAAAAAAAAAGAGAGAGGCAGGCAGTTCACTAGACATTAGTCTGATCAGATGATATGAGATGTCGCACAATGAGACCCAGGCACTCGTCAAATTGTGGCGACGTGAGAAATCACGATGTCATCGACAGCAAGTCAGTTATGAATAAAAAATGTTGTTATTCTCACATGAAACACCCAGAAGGGGTCTGAGCACAAAGGGGTCTGAGCACAAGCGTGAAAATATCTCTCGCTTTTTTTATCAAAGCTTATTTTCTAAGGTCATCTTGATTTAAGGAGTGCCTGATGTCAAATCGTGTCTCAAATAATACAGAATTCTAGAAAGGATCTTCGTGGTTGGTGCTTAAGCGTGTGATCACTTGCGAATGTCATATAATGTGTAGAACCATGAGGCAGACCCGACCTCTAAGCCGTTGTTAGCAACCTATTTATACTTTACGTTCTATAAGTGTCTTTCAACCTCCTGGTGGAGGTTATCTCGCATTTATAGGAGAAGGAAAATTTGAAACTCAGATTTGCCCGCAGAAGAGTAAGCCACGCCAGTTCCAACTGGCCAACATACGTCCCGTGATGAGTAGTCCAGAGGGCGCCCCGATAACCTCGATTGGGTGACGGCTAAGAAGAAGGGACAATAATCTACCTAGATTACTAGATTCGTTCTGTAAATATAACGCCAAACGCGTCCAACCGTTTTGAGGTATTGATGAAAATTGCAAACTTGGTCAGGGAGAGGTGTCACGTTCAATACCTCTCTATAGCGTGTACTGCTTCTCATTCTTTGCTTTCGTTTGCTCTCATATTTTTTTCGTCCCATTGTCCTAGATTCTTTCTGCATTCCCCTCTCCCAGGAAGGAATATTTTCCCCCTCCTTCGTCCCCCCCCCCTACTTGTTTTCGGACATGTAGAGCGGTCAGAGCGATTTCCCAAGCCATGTGTGTCCTTAGCTTTTACTGCCAGATTATTATGTTTACCATTCCCCTATCGTAATTCTTTCTACAATGATTAGAAGTCTAAATATGTCCATTTCTTTGGACTCTGGCTGACCAAAGACCACATAAGCATCTTTTAAATTTATCCTAATACCTTTTAAACTATGGGTATGAAAAAAAAAGTACAGTATATGCTGGTTTTGTAACTGTACTCTTCAAACTGAGGGCAGTTTTGACTTCGGCGTTTCAAGCTTATTTAGACGTGCCATTTTCTTTACGTATTGTCTCACATATACTAATTCTGGCGACTTTGATGCAAAATTCGAACTTGAGGAGACATTGTTGGGAAATCAATCTGGTGACTTCACATTTTTAAATTTTAAAATTTTTTTTTTTATTTCTCAGAAATTAAAGAAAACTTATCAGTCAAGGCCCAGTTAGACCAGATTTTGCCACTTGCCATATTGTTTAGTCAATGAGAGAAAATCATTTTTAAAGTTGAAAATCCGACTTATTATCGTTTTGGAAAGAAGACTCATTGAATAATTTCTTCCGACGAGTATTGCATTTATCCTGAATTTCCCATTAATCGAACTGTTCGTGTTCTCACTAACTGCCTGTGTCCCTAACACTTACTGAATAAGAACTTTACCATAGGAGACATGCCACGGTGAAATCAGGCACTCGTCAAATTGTGGTGACCAGAAATATCGGGATTTTATCCACAGCAAGTGAGTATTAAACTTTTTTTTTTTTATCTCACACGAAACAACTAGAAGGGTTTGAGAAAAAAGAGGGTTAAAATATCACTAATTTCTGATGAAACTGCACAGACATCCGTCGTCATCATTTCACGAGTGCCTGATTTCATTATATTCTATCTCATATTACACAATACCCACGCAGGAGGCCTTGATACTGCAGTAGTAATACTCAAAGGAATAAAGGTTGTTGTTAAAATTATAGTGCAGAATCACCATATCCTTGTTTATATTCTAAAAAGCCAAGGTAATCCCCAGATATTTTTGAGAACTCTTTTCATGAGCTTTGAAGTTCGCTCAAGTCTCAACTTCCCATAAAGTTTCGAATAAACAGTAACAGACTGAATCATCAAAATCCTACCTGACCGTAGAATAGAATGCAGACCAGGGAAGCGGAAGAATAAATAAAAACAATAAAGAGTTGAAACAAAATGATCAGGGGCGATGCCAAAGGGGGTGGCCATGATGTTGATCCTTTTGCTCTTAAATGTAGGGGTATTTATGAATATGTATTAGTTTTGTTATTAGGTTTTGGTTTCAAGGAGCATCAATGCCCCGCAAGTTTAACCATTAAAATTCAGCTCAGCTAAGGTCTCTCACTCCCTCACACCTTGACTTCCCTAGATGTCGTTAGGGCACCTGTGAAGACGTGTTCACTACTTTCCTCCAACTTTATCTTCCACCATCCTCTGCGATACTGGCATACTTAGTTCTGTCCATTCCTGTACGTTATCTTCCAGCCTCTTTGTCTGTCTTCCCAGTCTCCGGCTTCCTATAACTGTACCTTGCAATATTGTCCTTGCAATGCTTCCTGTACGAGAAACGTGCCTTTACCACTTCAGTTTTCACTTCTTTACAACAGTAAGGAGATAATCGTGGGGTCCTATAGCTTCTACAATCTTTTTGGGGACCTCTTCGTTTGTCACCTGGTTATGTAGTGAATGCCTAGGATCTATCTATAGCATGTCATCTTGGTTCTCAGGATCCTTTTTTCTAGCTCTACGGTGAGTATTCAGGCTTCGCAGGCGTGTAGGAAGATCGACAGAACAAGAAAACGCATTAGTTGGATCTTCGAGCGCAGACTGATGTTCTGTCTCTCCAGATGGTTTCGAGTTTTGCTATTGCCGCCATTGTTTGTGCGATTCTTGTTATGATTTCCGGTTCTGGGTCTTTGTCCGATATGATAGAGCCAAGGTATTTAAAGGTCTTCGTTGTTTCAAGACTTGTTCCGCTGACTTTAATCTCAGAGGTGATGCCTTGATTTTTGCTAGTCATAAGATATTTTTTCTCAGCACTGATCTCCAAGCCGAATGCAGAGGCCGCTTTATCAAGATGTTTCACCAAGCTGTCCAGCTCATCTTCGTTCCCTGCAAGGCCATCGGTGTCATCAACAGAGCACAGGTTTGTGATATTCCTTCTAACGATGGAGACTGTGGCTATATGATCTTCAAAGGCATCTTCCATAATCTTTTCTAGGAGGACAGTGAAGAGGATGGGTGAGAGAATGCAGCCCTGGCGTAATCTCACTGTTGTGAGAAATCAGTCACTATGTCTGCCATTGAGGAGGACCGCACTTGTGGCCTTATCGGACAACTGTTCAATTACCCGAACAAAGTTGGTGTTGAAGTATTTCCTCATGGTGGTCCACAAGGCAACATGCCACACCCTGTCAAAAGCTTTCTTGAAGTCAATGAATACATGGTAAAGATCTTCCTGGTGCTGTAGGTATTTTTCGCAGATTATCCTTAAGTTAAAGATTTGCTCGGTGGTGCTTCCCCCTTGCTCTAAAACCTGCTTGTTCTTCAGCGATGATGGTTCCCGCTGCAGTTTTTAACATGTTCAGTATAATCTTCAGATGACCTTGAGTGGTGACTAATTAAACTGATGGTACAGTAGTTGTTGCATAACTGAAGATTCCCTCTCTTTAGAACGGTGAAGACCAACGACTGTGTCCAGTTCTCAGAGCTGAGTTACCCTCAAGTAAAATAACACAACAGAAATTAAGCATAACTAGTGCCCTTGTTTATCAAAGCTTGAATCCATATTACATTTCCACCGTGTCTCGAAGACTGTTAAAACTGTAAATCTTCTGTTATAAGAATATGAGTGACAGTAATTTGTTCGTAGTAAGACAGAATGCCTTTGAATTGAAACAGTGCCTTATACATTATAGCTGGACTTACGCTCAAGTCGTTAGGAGCTGTGATCAGCAGGGCAGAGTGAATCAGATGCTACAGTAAACCTTTTCTCCATTTTTATATCATCAATATGATTGATCACGTATATGGTTTATTTATACCAAACACCGGAAAGGAAGTTCACAACTTTATAAAAGTATGTTAATATGAATGATTATGATTTATAACTGATGATAACGGGATTAATTGCTGTTAAAAGATATACATGCAGACAAGTGGAAGGCCTCATGTTTAAATTTTAAAAAAAAAAATTATGTATTTTCTAGACATTCCAATAAGGATTTTTGATTGTGCAAGAAAGCACACAACTCATGAGAACAAATGTTCACTGATTCAGCTTATCACCCCTGAAAGGAAAGAAAGAGAGAGGAAAGGGATTTGGAAGGGAGGATCGGGAGATAGGAACAGAGGTTGGGAAGGAGAGGGGGGGAGCAGAAGTGTGTTGGAATCCATCGTCTATCTTGGCAGAATAATCCTTTGGTAAACTAGGCACCATTTCTGTCATTTTTCCCCCCTCAAATATAGATTATTTGGCTGAAACGGCTTGCTTAATCTTGCCAAAGAGTGTGGCTTTTTGTTCGGTTTTTTTTTTCCCCCGTGCGACACTTTCATAGTAAACGCTTGCACTGTGCAATATTTCAACCAGGATAACCGACTTTTTAACCCAGTGCGCCCAACACTATGACCCTCGGGTTTTTGCAGACATCGCTTTGTTCGAACGCTCGAAGTTTGGTTACTATAAGTTTTAATCCATAGTAAAACACCCAGTGTCGTAGAGACATGCCTGCATGGATTTAGACCATTGAAACAATAAACTATTTTTAGCCTTATTGATGCCGCATTAAAGGTACCCCCACCTTCAAGTCCTTCTGATAAAAAAAAAAAAAAAGGGTCAACTAAAACAGGTTCGCTTTCACAAATTGTTTACGGCCTTTAAAAAATTGCGCAGAAACAAGGCGGCAAACTGAATGCAGGAGAGTAACGTCGCAATAAACATAGAGTTAAGGCGAAGCATTCAAATCGTGGCCCGCAGGATGACGACGACTGAAGAGGGGAAGGGCCGAAGAGAGAGGGAAGGGCAGGGGGGAGGAGGGAATGGCGGTCATGGAGGATTTAGGATCAAAGCTTTTTGCCTTGACCAGCCGTAAACGATTCAGAAGAAAATAAAGATTTTATATCAGGGTCCCGAACAACAAGAGGAAGTCCCAAAAACCACTGAAGAGAGATTGGAAAGATGCAGATGCTCAGTTTTTGAGCAGTGTTTAACCCTAAAAATGTCAGTTTAAACTACGGATAAAGTGCCAATGTTTCTCTAATGATGTTTATTCACTTTTCTCTCTGTTTGATCGTTCGTGTGTTTGTTTGTTTTTTTATATAGCTAATTGTTGCTTAGTACTTTTCTTTGATATGTGCACCTTAATATATTTAGTGCATTTTTAAATCCCTCACAATGACATATTTGAGACGCGGTGAAGAGTAGTTGTATAAGTCGCAAAGCTAAAAACATACTGGCTGCTTTATAATGTACAAAAGTCATTTTAAAGGTAGGCTTTAACAAATTCAACATTCAATCAACAGGACTAATCACAGTAATATATGTGAGCTAATGGAAATTCACCTGTGGCTTTCGACAATACATCGTTCTCTTCTACTAACTGTTCTGTATCTTAGAAAGTTAAGTCGTCAGTGTTGTTGATATCCTGCCTCTGGTGTGATGTAGCTTAGTCTCAATCGTGTTGATGCGTCTTTCAAGAAATTCCCAAATCAAATCTGATTCCAGATATGACAATTAAGCCTTATAAAAGAGTGTGACAGAAAGGTGAACTTTTGCCCGTCCTTTACATCATCCCACTCAATATCATTTGGATTGATATTTTTCTTTCTCTCCCTCACAGGAGTTTTTTGTTGTTGTTGTTGTTTTTTTAAACTCTACTTTTAACTTTTGTCAAATTTTGAACTTATATGATTCAAGATACAAAGAAAACAAGTTTTATAAGCTCTTTATAATGTTGAAGGTAATGGTGGACAAAGTATCACGACCTTCTGTCTCTTTGTGATAAGCACTATAAGTCAAGCACAAGTGTTACTATGTATTTACACAACCAGATGAAAGGGCATCATGTGGAGCATTTCAGACATAGAATGATTTGTGCCAGTGGAAGGAGAAATGATATCAGTGAACTTGGCCTCGATGCGAAAGTAATCTTAGCTGCAAGGTCTCTGTACCCGGGTATTCGTGGTCAAAATTAACTGTTGTGAAACATTCAGTTTTCTTCTTTAACTGTCGACTAATTTCACCCGGTTACGCTTTGGAATTGTATGTTATTATGGGAAGGACACAGCACAATGAATAAGTAATTCGGAACTTGATCAGACCTTTGACAAGTCTACCACTAAGATGAGTAACAAAGATTGTACTAGCAATATGGACAGGTGATTGCTAGCGACGTGACATGGAAAAGGAACATCGAGAAAAGAAAAGTTAGTTATGAAGAATGAAGAAAAATTGTGATTATCAACCACTGGGATTATAGCCCCTGGATTTTGAGAAATTTAAAATCAGTTTTGGCTTCTGCAAAATAATTCAGCTATACACACAGTGAATTAAACAAAATTAAGGTTCAGACATAGTTAATTGTCGCCAATAAGTATTTAAATCTGGTCCTTTGGTTGCTCATAACTTAGTTCCTGGAGTTTGGACATTTAAATGTTGTTATTCAAAATCAGCTGTGAGTACTCTCACACTGGTTTTCCGCTACAATGTCCTAGAGGAAGGTTGTTTACTCAGGAAAAGAGGAGAGGTTGTTCATTAAAACCCAGACAGTGCAACAAACTAAAGGCAATTATGGATGTTTCTCTTCATCAATAAATTAAGGATTTTAACAGACGTATCTATTTACTCTGATATATACACTCAAACTGCCTCTATTCTGTTGCACAACAATGTTAAAACAAGCGCTCATTCACCTGGAGTTATGTGCTCACGTTTGCCTGTAAAAACGATGCTTTTTGCAGTGAGAAATGTGAAAGTAGTTAAAGCTGAGTTGTAATCGCTTTTTTTTTTAGAATGCAGGCGCCGTAGTCTGAACAATTAAAACGGTCAAATTTAACATGGAAAGAATAACATGTGTAAAAACTAATCCCTCATGATTGATTCAGTCTTTTCATTGAAGAAATTTAATATAGTGGTTAGTCCAGGGGAGGGGGGGGGGGTGGGTCTGAGAAAAGGAAAATAAAGGAAAGGTCAAACTTCAACTGACAACAGTAGTACCACAGCTCAAAGTTAATCCTGTATAATTGATCCAGTACTTAACGCCTTCTTTACTACCATCATAGTGTTCACCGTCATGATTTTTCGTTATAACTCATATTTCCTTGTTGATGGCCTTTGTCCCAACCATCCATCCATATCACAAGTCTTTGTTCTTTGTTAATCCCTGCTCAATAACTGACCATCTGGACCACGGCAGTCCCGCTTCAGTGATTTTTGGAATCTGACATTAAACTTTATTTCCATGTGCAAATTTCCTTTGAGCAAATTAAACCAGCTTCAGCACCCACTTCTAAAAGTCCCAATTTCTGAAAACCTAGTGGTTGTAGCAACAACTGCTGAATAGTACAATAATGTATTACAGTACCAAGTGCATTTTTTCACTGGCGTTTTTGTTCTTATTGTTGTTGCTTTGTTTTTTGTGTGTTTATTTATTTGTTTGTGTGTTTTCTTACGCATCCTGGCATATCTATAATCTATAGATAATACTGTGCTACTTATGTCTTTCCTGTCCAGGGGGAAAGAACTGAGCTTTAAACACAAATAATAAATAAATAAGTATTAAGTATGAGTGTAATTTTATGCATTTAAGAGAAAATAACAACAGTAACAACAAAGCTCCAGTTCTACAAAACTTGAATCTGATCACTTTGTATCTTTGCATCTCCAATCCTCAACTGCAGTTTATCAAAAACTCGGGTCGGATTTTCAGTGCCGTTATCGCTGACTTCCCATTTATTGGCGTCTTTAATTTCCAAGGCATAAATCACAGACAGAGAGAGAGAGAGAGAAGAAAAGAGACAGAAAAACAAGACTCCCCACAATGAATTACGCCATGTCTCAGAGAGAGCGAGCTCGTCCATCAAAGATTGTGCCTTTATAAAACTGGGATCTGGCGAAGTTATCGCCCCTGCAGACTGGTTTATAGCTCATGTCACATTACATAGCGGTCAAGTCCCTGTGCTTCTGGTCAAGAGTTCATAGTGGACATTGCGTCCTTCAATGCCTGACCCTGATAGCGTTGACAGAAATCGGATGAACATTCGGCCAACGTTTTTTGTTGAAACTCACGAGAGCTAAATTGAAATTTCAGGCCGAGAATGACAATGACTGGTTCATTTATCTGTCTATCTATCTAGCGACTCACGTGTCCATCAACCCATCTATCCATCCATCCATCCACCTATCTATCAACCGTCTCTTAATCCATCCATTATCATTCCATCCATCTAGCTATCCATCCATCCATCCATCCATCCATCCATCCATCCATCCATTCATCCATCCATCCATCCATCCATCCATCCATCCATCCACCCATTTTTATCCGCTCCCCTCACCTTTAATCCTTTATTTCATTCCCCGAAGCCACCCTTCTATCCATACATGTCCATCCATCCGTCTATTTATCAATCACTAACATCTAATTAAAATCTTTCATGAGAATTAAGATTTGTAATGAGCCACTAGCTCCTTCTTTACTTCTTACGCCATTCCTTCTTTGGCCAGAAATTCAAGAACTGGTAGATACATTCGGAAACAATCCAGGGATGGCACGACAATAGCAAGAAGACGGGTAAAAGCAAGGACAAGAGAGGAGGGAATGATGGAATGAAGGAGGGAGAAGAAAAGAATGAAGCGAAGAGGAGAAGGTAAGAAAGACGGAAAAACAAGAAAGAATTGAAGAAAGATAGCGATAAAGGAAAAACATAAAGATGTAATAGAAATAGGAAAGAAAGAATTCATGAAAGGATGGAGAGAAGGGGGAAATGGAAAAAGGAAGGCATGAAGGATGGAAAGAAGGACTTTGGGGAAATAAACAAAGACAGAAAGAAGGAGAGAAAAACGGATGGGAATCGGAAAGACATCGATACTGTCTCTCTAAATCTCCCCCACCCACCCGTCCTTCCTTTCAATCTTGCCCTCGTTAACCCATTGTTTCCCGACCTGGCCTCCTGCCCTATTCGTTAAAAACGGACAGCAGTAATATTGACCCTATGTTATAAATTGACAACCTAACGGTTTAAGTCCAGACCTCCCCTACTGTGAGACGATAAAACCTTTGATTAGTTCAGCAACATCAGCTATGAAATTGTGCGCTTCATTCAGCTATGATACTGTATTTGAGCCTGCAAATACAATTACCATGTTCCACAAACTGATTACGAGCTTAAAACAAAACAAAAAACAAACAAACAAACCAAGAATCATATTGGTGAAAGAGATCATTCTTACATTCTTTACAAAGTTTGACATCTAAACTATCTTTAATTGTCTCTCTGTTCTATCTCAAAATTTATTAATTTATTGTGATTAGTAAATCTCTTCATCTTCGTTAAATAACCTGGGGATTTAAGTATGTTATTTTGTTTTAAAGGGATTCCATTCGCTAACATCGTCTACTGTTTCAGTAATTCTTCTTGTCCCAGAGGGAAACTCAAATAATATAATTTAGTGGATAATCATTGCAGCTTTTTCGCTTTCCCTCTCCCTGTTGAAAAGAATTTCGTGCGCTTAAATGAATTTCAAAAGGAGACAAAGCAGGACCATGACAACGTGGACTTGCAACATCAAACGAGCTTTTAGACGTCCGCTCTAAATCTATACTATAAGTCTGCAATAAAGCCCATACTAGGCTTACGGACTCATGTACTGCTGAATGTATGCAAATGAAATTTGTCTAACAACATTGTTGCATATTGATATGTGTTTCTACATACATTAAAAAAAAAAAAAATACCATGTCTGACGCTGTTCTAAAATTGATAGTAATTGAATAGTAAGTTCTCGAAGGTGTTTTGGCTCAGTTGTGCGTTCGACAGAATGTTATTGTTCTTCCAGTTCCGCTCGCAGAACATCCAAAATAACAGGTACATTTTCTTTGAGTTACATTCAGTTTACCCATCCAAAATACCTACATACAAGGTGCTCCAAGTTTGACATATACGCTGAATGACAGGGCAGTATCGGGCTTTCCCACATTCAAAAATCTCTGACGGAGGCCAAGGGATATCTACTAGCTCCCCCGTGGGGGCCCGGGGTTTATAAGTAGGTTCTCTGCTCCCACCTGCAGCCGATGTAAGCCCGATATTGGTGGGATGTCTACCATGGAGTGCCATCCTCGACATCTCAGGGGAGACATCTCTTCTCTCTCTCCTCGTTCCTGTCTTCTTCCCGCTTTCTTTCCTCTCTTTAACGTTTATACGTATCTTACTTTGTTTGACATAATATTAATACAGCTTATGTGTCGTTAAACCCCAACACAAACAAACAAACAATCTCTACTAGCTGGCGCAAAAGGCAACAAAGGACCTCGACGTATGGCTGAATCTAAATGTGTACATCACCAGCGAATGTTCCAAGAGAAGATTATGCCAGGAATTAGTTGTCGTACCCCGTGATATTGTTGCCTCTGTCTATCAGGGAAGACTACTGTTTGCTACCACCAATCTACAATACAACAACGGCTAACTGATGAGAGAGTCACGAAAGGGTTACCGTACTACTGGTGATTTAATAAATGAGTCCTATTTATGGTCAGCCAGATTATCTTCCTTTGGAGGGTACGGGAAGTATAATACAAGCACTATAAAGGAAGAAAATGTTGATGTTTCTCATGTTATTTGAAATATGTCGACTATTCGAAAATTCTAAAAAAAAATTTAAAAATCACTGTCTGATTACCTAAAATGTGTGTGTTTTTTGTTATTGTTTTGTTTTGTTTTCTTTTCTTTTTCCTCATAGTGATAATTTTAAAAATGATTTTTCCCCCACTTGTTTGAAATAACAGGAGCTTAAGTGATTTTGTCCTTTTTTACTTAGCAAATGGAATTACTGGCGATTCTGAAAATGGGTCATTGCTCTACAAATTAATAGTCCATATTCAACTAAGCAAAAACCTGGAAATCCCAGGCCGAGTGTTTGTACCCCTCTGCTAAAAATAGAACACCCACTGATGTTTGCTATAGCTCCACCACGAGATCCGAGAACAATTGTCACCGATCCCGTGCATTTTTTATACGTTTTTCGATGTCAAAGGCAATGAACAGTTTTCAGTGTTTGTACCCCCTACTAAAATAAGACGGGGATTTCCAACCGTTAGCTTGGTCGGAACAGGTTGTCAATTTTTTCTCTTTTCAAAACTTTCTTATACATGGTTTTTAAGGTTCTCCACTGCCTCTCCCTTACCCGTTCTTATCCTCCACCTCTTCCCCTCACCTCCCCCTCCTCATCCCGGACCAGCCCCTTTCCATCTCTCACTTTAGTATTTCTTGTCTTTTCTTTCTCACTTTTTACATCCTTCTTACTCACTTACTGTCTTGCTTAGTTACTTACGTTATTGTTTCCTTTCTATCTCTATATTTCTGTCTTTTATTTTCTGTGTCTCTCTTTCTGTCTATCTGTTTGACTCTCTTTCTTTCTTTCTTTCTTTCTGTCTTTCCTTTTTTTTTATTTCCTTTTTCATGTATTCTTTCTTTCTCTCTTCATTTCCTTATTTATTTATTCATTGGTTCTCTTCTGTCTTTAATTTGTCTTTATTTCTATCTCCCATCTTTCCTTCTTTTCTTTCATTCTATCTCGTGCATGAATCAGTTCTTTACTCTTCCACCTCCCCCCCCCCCCCCATCCGGGTGGCAAGTCCATACCCATCTCACTCACAAAGTTGGAAGAAGAAACGAGAAAAAAAAAAGAAGAAAAACAAAACAACAGACATAGACCCCCTGTCCCTCGTGCCAAATTATGCCTGGGACTGGTTTTTGCATATGTCCAGCGGCTGAAGTTTGACCCCTATAATCACTACTGACCTCATCAGGACACCCACGGCACGCGACTGACACGCCCACCTGTGGTTTTAATTACGGGTTGGAATTAACAGCTGCGGTAGGGAAGACAGAGATTAAGACACCGAGGATAAAAAAAGAAAGAAATGCAAAGACAAAAAAAAAAAGAGGATAGAAAGAAAGAACCACAACGAAAGAAAGAAAAAGGAGAAAATGAAAGAAAGAAAGAAAGAAAGAAGGAAACAAAAAGAAAGAAAGAAAGAAGGAGAGAAAAAGAAAGAAGGAAAGAAAGAAAAAGAAAGAAAGAAAGAAAGAAAGAAAGAAAGAAATGACTTGATCTGATTCGATATCTGGATATTATGATCGTTTTCATTAATTCTGTACAAGACTCACAGTTGTCTTAAAGACATGAGTATTACTTTGTGACATCTACCCTGGGCGAGGATGATTGACAGGGGGGATAATCACGTGATCAGTTAAGCGTGGTATCAGAGTCCTGTGACTTCAACCCATACTAGAAATTTCGTCTTATTTTTTCCATTCTTTTTCATGACGTATTTCTCGAGCAAAGGTCGCCAAAGTTTTTTTTTTTTTTTCCTCTTTACAATGTTTGTACAACATTTCTTTCTTCTGTCCTGATGTTTTTGTTTGTTTGTTTGTTTGTTTGTTATAGGACTGGGCATTACTGTCTCCTGTTGCAGCAGTCGTACAAATAAGGACCGAAATTAACAGGAGACGCGACACAATGAAATCAGCTGCTCGTCAAACTGAGGCGATCGGAGAAATCACGAGTTTTTCAACAGGGAATAAAATTTTAACGCATTTTTTTTTCTTCACAGAACCCTTCTATATCGATCCACGAATACCTTTCAGAGTTACATTCCCTGAAATAGATTGAGTGAAAGTCCAAAAGTTGTAATCTATTGGCATGGCCTCATAATAAGGATAAATAAGGATTAACAAAAGTGATCGACCATTTTCTCGCTAAATTCAGCTGCAGCAACAGGTCACCCTTATCGTCTTTAATTGCTCATATCTTGACTTCTAGTTAAGGTAGAATAAAAATTTGTCTCATGAGAATTGGGCCATTGATGATAGCTTTAATTTATAACACATCTACTACCGTGATTATGAGAGCAGGTAAACTTCACAAACTAGGCTTGAAACGTTAGTATGAAAACGCTTGAGACGAACAAGTTTTCAACGATTGAGATATGTAATTAGCTGGTAAAAAATTCCCTTTGTTTAACATTAGGCCAACCCACAGCATAGCCGATACTTGTAAACCAGTGTGCTATGCACATCAATGTCACTAAGGAAGCTGGTGACAACTGGAATGACCAGTTAAGCTCCCTGGACCCATTAAAAGGCAGACTTTTATCATTGTAATGTCAGTAATTGTCTAGGTCACCCGTTAAGGTCTCAAGAATTTTAACCCTAAAGTTCACCCTGCATCCAGTAGGCCAGGCATAGTAATAGATATTTACAGATGGCATACAGACAGACAGACAGACAGATAGACAGACAGCTCTAGTATGCAGGCAAAACAAAACAATACAAACAAGCAAATACATAAATAAACAAGCAAACCAGAAGGAAAGAAATAAAAGAAAAAAAAAAGATTATATAGTAGTGAAAGTTGTTCACAGAGCTTGTCTGTTAAACTGGTTATGAGTACGTAGATAAAACACTACTATTTAGCAGGGCTCTATTTCAAAGAGCACATCATTATGACTGAACAGTTACGTCATATCAAGCCTACAGACATGAAGCAAGACCCAGAGGCAAGGAAAGGTAGGCCAAACTGTAGGACTCAAGTTTGAGAGAGAAAAGTTTTTGCTCACACGCTGATGTGTGTACATGTTCTATGGCAGGCAGCTTTTGATCAATGATGGGTATTCAGAGTATTAACACCAAATGTCTCGCGGCCAGTCGAAATGAGACCTAAGTTGCTGGGCTAAGAAAGAGAAAGCAGGCTTTGAATGTGATTAGGGAAATCGAAAATCTATTCATTTCTAAGCAAGGTAGTATGGGTCCTAATCTCAATTTATAAATATTGATTCATTAAAAGCGTTTTTGTTGTTGTTGTTGTTGTTGTTGTTGTTGTGAATGTATGAGGTAGGCATGTAGATTAATGCCTGCGACTGTTCATTTAAACTCGATTTTCTCGGAATTTCCGTCATTTCTGAGCGCCCCCCCCCCCGCCCCCTCTCCTTGTCCCTTTAAACTGCAACATCTCTGGCTAGAATAAAGTTGGCTCAAAACGTTTTTCATCACCTGAAAGGGTATGAAATAAGTTTTCATATGATACACAAAAAAAAAACTCCATATGATGAAAAATCGACATACGTCTCATTTTGACTGGCTGCGAGACAAATAAACAAACCTGTGTTCAAGCGATGTCTCCTCGGTCACATGACCGAGTCCAAAGATCGTACTGACATAGCGTGATCTAGATCTAGACTAGAACAGATAGATCAAAAGGAGAGCCTGGGGATCGTGAACTTTGACCTACTGGAGGTCAGAAAGCTGGAAATGGTTATGATGGAAATTTTGGATCTCGTCCTCTTGGGACTTTTAACATGCATTGTAAGATTATCTTGGTAACCATCGAACTCCGAAACTGTTTTGAGTATTTGTTTACACAGGAAAAATGATCATTTTTTTACCTTTTCAAGACGATACATGTCGTAGTATTCAAATCTAAAGACATTTCCAGTTTTATAAATGTATTTATTTAATTAATTATTCTAAATTATAAGTCAAGAAATTAAGATGTAGCGCTTTTGGAGACTATATCGGGTATTTTACACCAGATTTACGCGGGGAACCAATAAGATAAGGCTGTTATAAGACAGTTTTGACAAAATTTATAACCGAGGGTTTTTTAAAGGCCTTACACACCATCAACGCAAAAGTAAGGTCTGACTCAAGGTTTGACTTTGAGCTCAAACGGAACGACTCAAAACTGTCGGCGAGAAAGAAAGCCTCGCGCACCAGATCAAAACTGCCATAACTCGGGTACAGGAAGTGGCTTTTTCATATCATGATGTGTGTCCATCTTGCTGTATCAACGACATTTGTTCTAATGTCTTTTTCCACCCAAATATGAATGATGAATGTCAATCCCAATGGGAGGTCGTTGTGACCGGCCCTATTTCTTCAATTTGCCAGACAAAAGAGATGTTGAATAAGTAGCAGTGTAAAGAGAAAAACAGATCAATTATGCCCCCTTTCTTTGAGTCATACTCCATGAAAACGTCCAGAACATTATGCTATTAAGAAAATAATATCTTTTTTTAAAAATGATTTTCTACAATAGTTTGGTGATTAATCTTTCGAATAAGACGAAGTGTGAGGGTTGTGTCCTCTCTCCACTGCTTGCTCAACACATCTGGTAAAGGGAAGGACTAGGGCCGGGCACACGGGTCTCCCATTCGACGGAGCTTTTCTTTAGTATTGCATAGAAAAGAAAAAAAAAAGAATGAAACTGTTGTATAATAATTCTTGTCTCTCAACGATGATTAGAATAAAAAGATGAAAGCTAAGGCATTGATATCGTGTGTGACTTGCAATGTTGTTTCAAATGGGAGATCGTTTTGCAGATTATCTGCCCTTTCCAAAAGAGGGACTTGTGCAAAGGAAGATCATTTTGACCAGACATTTACTTCCCTTTGCCAGATGAGAGATGTGTCCGGCAAGCGGACACGAGGGAAAAATCCTTTTGCTGCTTGCCATTCGAAAGATTGATCGCCAAAAAATCTGACAAAATTATAATAATAATAAGAAAACATTTGCTTTACATCATAATTTAAAAAAAAAAAAAAAATCATGGTGTATGTTTCAAGCAGAGGGAGCAAAAGTTGTTGTTTTTTTTCCCCCTCTTTACACTGCTTGTTCAATCTCTCTTTTTGTCTGGTAAAGGAAAGTAATAGGGCTGAGCACAACGATCTCTTATTGAGGAGACTTGGGTGAAAATGACAGAAGACCCGAAGCCAATGCGTTTTCTTTCAGTTCCATTGTTCTGAGAATGACAACACAGAACTAAACTTGTAAAAGCCTGGAGCATAATGCAAAAGCCCATCCCACGTAAATTCGTGTCTTGACAAAACAGGTTTGACTTGGTGCGCTATGGTTCCAACGAAATTGAATCCAAATCAAAACCACTTCAAATCAGACTTGTCTAAGTGTGTTACCGCCCTCACAGCATAAAGACAGTTTAAGATCCCAGGGTATGAACTCACCAGGGTGACGTCATCGAACTCACTGGCTCTTCAGTGTCTATCTGGTGTAGGTATGATCGTGTAATATAACACTCTTTATACAAGTTAATACACATGTCACACTATTTTTGTTGTTGTTGTTTTCTGTTATTTTTAACTATCTCTGAGTTCGTGGACTGTTCAAATGACTTCGAAGTCTCACCTGTTCGTTGGTTCAAGATCAAACATTCCTTTTATTGTACATTACTCCCTCGCTATATCGCGGCACTGTGTCGGGGTTTTCAATAGGTATATATGCATTATTTTCTGTATGGCGGATTTCCTGCTACATCGCGGTATGCACCGTTTTAAATAAAATATTTAAATTTCTATTATAAGAGTTTAAATGAGTATGGGGAAGGAATTACAATAGAGGGAGGGTTGATAACAGGATGGGGGGGGGGGGGGGCATAAAGATTTACAATATACAAAACTAACAAAACAAATACAGTCTCCCTACTTCAAGGATTTCCGTTTATCGCGGGCAGTCCTGGACCCTAACACGAGGCCGTTCTGTGGTTACATTGAAACACTATTTTTGCCCGAGTTTTTCCTTGCTATAAGAAATGAATTTTCAAAATGTCCAAAGTAATCAATTCAAAATTTTAGAAAACTGGAGTCGTTTTTTTAACATGCAATGTGTTTTGGTCGCATAGATGAAACCAGATTTTGGGCATAAAAAGAAGGATGCAACTGAAAAACATGATGTCAATTTCGGAAATTTTAGAACATCAGCCATTTATGTTGCTATATTTCGAAATATTTTGGTAAAATCATCATACTTTTTTAATGTAATGTCAAAATGGATGAGCCAGAACTCACAACATGTTTTTACGGACATATAAATCATGATAATAATAATTCACACAAAGCAGGCAAACTTCACTTCTTAAAAGTGTCAAAATGTGACAACATGAGTTTTTTCATTAACCTCTTCTTATAATTTCAATAATTTAGTTGTTTTTTTTTTTCAGGACAATGAAGAAATAGTCAGGACAAAGCTAGCCTTGTAAAATATTGTGACAAGGTATGTGACATGAACTGAGAGATAGAGAGAGAGAGAGAGAAAGACAGAGAGAGAGAGAGAGAGAAAAGACCTACTGAGGCCCAGATGGATTTCCACACCTCACACTCAGGCATTACCACTGTGGACAATGTGGCATTAGTGTGTTGTAAAACTACAGCACATAAAAATGACACGGTTCAATGCGGGACACTCAGACTTTGGTGTCTTACTGTTGTCTGTTACACATGTGTGTGTTCAGGTCATCGGAGAAGAAACGGTTCAGTCAGCTTCATAAAGAAAGAAAGAAAGAAAAAAGAAAGAAAGAAAGAAAGAAAGAAAGAAAAAAGAAAGAAAGAAAGAAAGAAAGAAA
>JBCAUA010170638.1:0-14258 GCA_038406235.1 Peronia verruculata | reverse complement strand
CCGGGCACAGGTTTTGAATTTCCTTCCTTCCCCCCCCCCCCCCCCCACACACCTCCGTGTAAACCTTTGACACGTGGTATGTTGATGTTACGAAATTCTAACTTATGACGTGATCGTCATTGTTTGTTATTTAATTAAATTTTTATTTTATGAGCATTATATGGAAATATTTGGTATCAAACTGTACTAGAATTCGACGCCCGGTCAATCAGCAAGGTCAGATTTGTGAAATATTGCGTTTCATACCCCACGTTTTTCTTAATCTGAGTCCTCTGTCAGAGGTCAAGTGAGCGAAATTCAAGCTGGGTGTGGATGGCGGCTTTCTATTTTTGATCGCAATAGACTAAGGTCAAGGCCATAACCATAACTGGTGTGACGTGACACATATCAAACAAGAAAATATTTAACCGATATAAAAATCGATGATGGACGGTCATCGAGTCGGTTAACCGTCAGTCACGATAATTGCCGCTCATGCACAGGCCTAGTACTACCCTAGCGGAAACACATACTATGGCATCCCAGACAAAAAAAAAAAAAAAAGGACAAAGCTGGTATAAAAGTCTAACCTGTGCCTCCCCCCCTCCTTCATTCCTTCGCCCCCTCCCCGGCCCCCATCCCACAAACTACACACATTCTGCACAAAGTTCAGGGATTAGGAGAAGCAAGCAAGTTTCCTTTTTTTTTTTTTTTAATTCTTTTCCTACCTTCATCACCCATCATCAATCCCCACTAAAGCTCAATGCTTCCGGAGAGGACGTGGAAAATTAAGAGGTGGGGTGCACACTATTATTATTATTATTAATTTTTTACAGTTACATCAGAGATATTGTCCAGCGGACTATCGAGGCTTTCTCCCACCTTTTGCTCTATGTTATTGATAACCCTCATCCGTCTCTCTGTCTGGGCAAATCTTCACAGCAATATTATGTAGTTCCGTTCTTGCTATTTTAGCAACAGTAATGCAGTTGTATTTCTGTGTCAGTGATGGAGTGGCCTTCGATCCTCGCAAATAGAGATACTCTGTTTTCTTTACTTTCCAAAGGTGTAATGATTTCGTCATCTTTCATCACAATATTTTCTTCACTTTGCACACTTCTGACACTTTTTTTTTTCCTTCCAAGTTGTTAGTCGTTTTCAAAAAGGAAAAATCAATGAAAAATACAATACGATAACAATAATGTAATCGCTATAATGAATTCATACTGTGGCCTGATGCAAGTTTTAAACATATCATCTTATATTATTCCCAAACACTTTCATTTTCTTAACCCGCTTTCTTGCCATGAGATCATTTTATGCCGACTAAAACTTGGTCCGTCTGAGCTCTTCAATTGTTTTATCGTAACAAAACATTCGTCACGTATACAGTTTTCAGTGTCTCTAAGTCATTTCCGTGGATCACATATTACAAATTATTATATCACTTTGGGTCGTAGCAGGTTAAACTCAAATGTCCTGAAGGTCTAGGAGTAAATAGAAGTTTCTGTGGTCACAGGGGGAAAAGGAGTTTTGAAGATTTTATGTGTAGGTGCCTTTTCCACGTTTGCCGACGTTTGTTTAAAAACTTTGCAATATTATGGAAAAAAGTTGAACATTCTTGATGCCTGAATACCTGTGGTTTGATGTAGTGGTGTATGTCTTTGTCCACAATGTTTCACTTAGCTTCCATAATAAGGATCGTTTCGAAATCAGTAACTGCCACTTTTAATGATGTCGAAGTTGCCCCTGGCTCTTTTATGAGAGACTTTATCGTCTACCATAACTCAGCTTCCATTAGTTTAACTGTCTGTGGAATATGAGAGAAGATATTCACTTCAATCAAAGACGTCAATAGCTTTACATGCGTCAATTGAGCCAATGGTCAGTGCAGTGACCCATTCATGCCCATTATCCTTTTTTAAGGACACTTTAAAAAACGACCATTATTTTCACAAATTAATATTCTAAAAAGCAATGATTGTTCCTTGGTAATTCCAGAATGCTGAGTTTGATTTCTACATAGCCGTTAGCTTTCAGTCGGATTTTCAAAAGTGCAGTTTCTTTGGTTTACTTCCTGGGAAGCCAAAATTGAGAGAAACAGTAGTCACCGGAAAGACAGGTCCAACTTTTATCCAAATTATGATGAAAGCAAAGCAATTATTATTTTTATATGTGAGTATAGATCTAATGTTCACGTTATCAATGCAAATTGGCAAGAAATCGTCAAAACAAGAGCTCAGGTGCCAGAAAACCACGTTTCCTTTTCTAAAGACAATGTGCACAAATGCCTCCGTGTTTTTCTATATGGCAAATAGAATTACAAAACATGTGTGCGAGATCATCTTCTGATGGTCCACATTTGTATCGTAAAAATCTAAATCTAATTAGATACCTGGATTCAAGTACAATTTATATTTGTATGAGCTTTTTAAAATTATTATTTTTATACATATGGTTTCATTTATGAAGAACTGGAGGGTCAGTGCATTTGAGCGGGTATGCTCATCATCTGTGTTCCCATCAAGTCAGATTGCACCACTTCGAACCAAAATGGCTGATTTTAACAGTTTTTGTTTTGTCCAGAAAAAAAAAAAAAAAACTACCTTATTTTGGTGCATATTGGTGCAATCTGGCACAATGCACGCACAGGGTGTGCAAACACTCTCTTCATGCATTGACTCTCCAGCCTCTAGATTTGGTCTGATCCTAATGAACACTGAAACTAACAACTGGACCATCATATCTTGTTAACACCTTAGTTGCATTTGGAAGAGGAAGATGATGTGACTGAAGATATTCAAGAAATGGTGTTGATAAGTGAACTGTCTGGAAGACAATTGCGTAACCAGGACCAGTTAGGTTTGAAAAGGGTCATTACATTGGTTTATACCAGATTGTTCAGAAACACTCCTATGAAACGCTAAGGGCTGGCTGAAGAGATTCGTTACAGTATTATTGGTCACCACCTGCAGTCAGTGCCAAAACAAAGAAAAATCAGCCTGAGTGGAAAAAAAAAGGCCAATCTTCTATGTGGCGCTTGCACTAATCTCTGCACCGAAAGTATGCTGACGAATTTCATTTATAGACTTATCTTCTAGAAAACCTATCATGCCTCTATGTAAAGGCTACATTTGATTTACTTTTAATTTTAAAAGCAGTCAAGGCTTAATTCAATTAAAGTACATCGTTGACTTCAGTGAAATTGTTATTTTCCTTATTTGCATGCTATAATGCACTTGCTATAATGTCTACGTATATCATATATCAATAAATATCGTTAAGTATTCTGAATAAACTTGTACGTGTATTAGTGTCATGATTAATTTTCAACGTTTTGTTTTCAATGACGAGAATTATGGGAGAGATGGCACCTGGTTACCCCTATGTGCTCATCGTCCTTTAAAAAGGACAGAATAAAGAATGCATTTGAAATAAAAAAAATTCAAAAAGAAACTTCATTATTTTTCTCAGTTCCATTATCTGAACATATTTTACATAATATACGAGCAATATATGGTGAATGTCAGCCGTGGCATAAATGAGCTGATGACGTCTTCCAGTACAGTTTCTGAAATCTCCCTGCGTCAATCGGGACAAAAAAAAAAAAAGCATGTATTTTAAATTTGAGTTTAAACGTTTACAGATCTACTGGCCTGAGCTGAAAAATCCGTTCTCTTTAGAGTGCAAGTTGAAATTTAGCCTTTATATACAACCACAGCTCAAGAAGCATTACGTTGTATTCTCTGCTACAGACCCTTCCCGCCCGTGTGACAAATGCTGTATTTTTCTCATCCGCCTCTTGTTACCCAATGTTCGGATCCTCTCATTCTAGTTCACGCTGAAAAGTGAGGGCAAACCTATAATCGTATAGGTCTCCAGGAAAGTATTCCATTATTGTTGAATCCATCACCGGGTTGGGGTGTTAGTAACAAAATGCCATAACATACGAACAAAACATAACACAGTAACATGCATTGAATGCTCTCGACATTCAGATTCTCGCTCACCAAGAACCCCATTTTTTTTTCTGCATTGTAAAGTTTATCAACAGCTGAATGGGAGAGTCAGTGAGAAGTGTCCTGGAATGGGAGAGGCAATGAAACTGGCATTGAAATGCACCAGCAAGGAAGTCCCTGATAGAAAGAGATCAAATTGTAATACAATGATCTGGAACTGATAGGAGACTGGTCTGCTCATATGCTGGAATTTAACTACTTGTCAATTATATTCAGCACAGAAGTAAACGGGTGGTCGTCTTGCAATGCCCAGTGTTTAAAATGTCATTCCTCGAACATATTATGAACATGAAAATACAGACATGCCTGTCCGGCGCATCCCTGTATCTATCTGTTTATCAAAATTTTACAAATGAGCAAAGAATGCATTCAGAAAGCAAAATGAGCAAATTCAAACTAACACGTTGATACTGTTCTTCACATACATGCAGCTAATGAAATAGACCTTGCTCAGGAGACGTCAGTCCTTTCAGTCGCGAAAGGTTTTGCAACAACAGGGGTGAGAACCACTATTCTTTAAGACATACTATTAAATAGACCATGGGCGTCTGGACAACCTCCGGCACAGTTTTAACACAGTCGGCGCTCCAAGCAAAGGACCCGACTGCACTACTGAAGGTAGTACGTAAAACAAAAAGCACTGGAAACATGGGGCTGGTAGAACATTTATGAGTAAAACACCATAAGTTACATAACTGAGTACAAGAAAAACTAAGTGAACCTAGAGGAATTCCAAATAATAGTAATGAGTAGTAATGAGTACCGTTGATGATTTAATTACAGAATAAAAGAAAATAATAATAAACACAAGGAAACAATTGATACGAGAAGGGGACTAAAAGAGGACCTACTGAAATTTACCACACACTGGGCCTAATGCTAATCAGTGAATCAGTGGAAAGAGTAAAGGCAAGAAAGTGTGAAAGAAGACAAGAAAACATACGGTAAATGATTTACAGCAAATGAGCAAGGGATCCACCGAGGCCATCTTACCCCCACTATCTGTAGCCAGTCCAGTTTTCTCCACTGTACCTAATCCAGATCAGAGAGATTAAAGATTGCTGCAGCTTGAATTAACACATTTATTATCTTAGATTAAAAAGCTAGACTTTGGCGATGTGCCATTTATATTTAAATTAATCAAGGGATATTAACTATATTAATTATATATAACTATTTCACTCCAGTGTGAAAAGGGGACCAGAATGAGCAATCTTTTTCTCATCCTTCTTAACCTTTTCATGCCTGTCTCCCAGCCATACTGAATGAATTGACAGCCACAAATGAGAGTGTTTCTCTCGTGACAAAAGAAAAAAAGAAAAAAGATGACAATGGTACAAATAAAGTTGAAAAAACTATAAAAAGCAGGTGCACATTATTTAGAATAGGTTACAACGAAACTTCGACAATGAGACCCCATCACACACTGAAAATGATATGGAAGCAACTAAATTAAAACTTTAAAAATATGCACTATTCTTGCCATGTGAAGTCCTCCCCCATATTCTATATAATTTTTTCAAGATTATATTTTAAGTGTGCACGCAAGCATTTACATCTATCACATCAATCACCAAAAAGAAATTGGATCTTCTTTTTAATATTAAACTCTGTCAGGTCCAGGTTTTTTTTTTTTTTTCTTTGCATGCGTTTTCACAGAGGCACGTCATTTGTTTCTTACTCATACCTCTACAACCCAAACAATTTTACTTTCTTCGTCTTCTTCTTCATCTCTTTTCATTTAAGTCATTCATGTTTTCTATTCTTACTCCCTCGCAATCCTTCTTTCGACTCATTCACTGATCAGCATCAGGCATAATGCATGGCAAACTTCAGTAGACCTTCATTTGGTCCCTTTTTGAATCAACTGTTTCCATTTATTTATTTATTTATTTCCCCATCAGCTAATGATAAACACTTCTATTATTATATGGAGGGCATTTAGGTTGAATGCCCTTTAAATTTATTATTAAATTTGTCATTCGTAGGCAATAGTTTTAGTCCTGAATTTCTCAGCTACCCTAGTGTTTCAAGAGTTTTTTTGTTTTGTTTTGTTTGTTTGTTTGTTTGTTTTATTTTTTTTTGGTAAACGCGCTTCTCTCTAGAGTCCAGAGTCGGTTCCTTAGATGAGCGGCAGCCACTTTGTTCAGTTCTCTCCATGCCGACCAAGGACTTACTACGAGAGCGCTGAGTCTAGTTATTGATTGTATGCCTATTGCTAATCTATTTAAGTGCTATAAGGATACCAATGAAGAACCCAGACAGCTCCGATCGCCAGCAAAGACGTAAAGTGCCAGAAATGGCAGCATTGGCACTTTAAGAATTTTGAAGCGTTGATTGGCGGTGGGAGGTGCTAACAGACAGGATGTGGGAAGGGGAAGAAAACGGGAACTGGGGAGGGAATGGAGAGTGTGCAAAAGTTTCTCACTGCTCTTTTAAGAGGTTAAAATAAATAAATAACATCGTCCGCTGACTTATACAATAACTGAAGGGATCACGCCCCTTAAAAGCTATGCCATTTTGTAAACTATAGCGCTCCTGAATGAAAAAGAAAGCTACATTCTTTGAAGTCCTGACTCTGTTGCATAAATGATAATATAATAAATTGCATACTAAATAACGTTCTCATCATTCAGACCCATGGATTGATTTGATGTTGTCACTTTGTCATCATTCAGACCCATTGATTGATATTGGAACGCAATCTTGAGCCCCCCATGGAAATGTCAAGAGATATCAAGAAATATGCACCGGGCATTGGACGTGCAAACATATACAATACATACATGAAGAGAATATTCTGCACGATTATCTGTACACATATCAAACACCATACCAAGAGAAAGAAAGTGATGTTTTTTGAGACTGTCACAAACTCTCGATGTTGAATAGATATAGCTGTGACGTTGTAAGTGGTAATCAGACGGTGAAGACTGACGAGACGCACATAGGAACAGTGAAATAAGAACAGGAATCCTCAGCGTCGAAATGATGCAGAATCAACTGCAGATGTTTGAAATAATATACACTTCAGGGCAGCTCTCTACCTTACACCACACTACCCTTCTTCTTGCTCTACACCTTTTTTGCTCTCTCACCTGTTGCCTTGCTCTCTGGCTGGGGCCCTATATATATACAGACACCAGCCTATCTAGAACACTCTCTTCCCGAACTCTCTAAAAGTAACCAGTACGTGCACATGACATAATAAACACAAACACAAGGTCAGGCCACAGCCGCCTCGACCTTTCCCGAACACATACGATCGCATGGGCCCAGTACACACAGTTACAGATGGATGAGTATCACTCACAACACAGGGGCTTAGAGTACACACGACCTTACCAGACCGCAACCGCTAATCTTATGGGCACTGAGCAATCATGATTCGTTACAGCGACCATTCTCCCATAGAAATAAATATTAATAGGCAATCATCAAAGGACGTATTCGAATGATAGAGATACAATATGAAATTCAAACTTATCTCCTAAGAACATCGCAGTCTATTTATCATGTCCATTATCACTAACTGGAGATCTATAGCTGAAATTATAGCAAGTTTATGAGACTGCACATCTTTACCAGCGCAAAGGATAATATCTGGAGCAATTTTCTTCTTCATGGAACATTGAGTGTCTGCTGTCTTTTGCGAATTCTAACATCAAAATTAATATTCATGACATATTGAATACGAATCAAGAACCTTAGGAATACTTCGGTCTTACAGAGACTAAAGGAGTGCTGTGATAAAGATTCGGTTGCCACGTATTAATGCATTAGAAAGAGATGAACTACTAGCCAAACAAGTAACCAAAGATTATGCTCTGAGCCTTGTTTTGGCTAGCATTTTTCCACTATTGCAAGAAACCTTTTATTTTGGTCTGTGAATTCTAGGCCTACAAACGTATGCTTGAAGTTACGTTAACACGTTTAACGTGTTAACAAAAAGACCACGTCACTTTCTAAGCGGTCGCAGCTCACGCACCTTTTCCCACGTGAACACTACTCATCTAAACGATGTCCAATTGGTGCAAATATCAGAATGGCTATATTACCCAGGCGCAATGTGGGTGATACGCCATTACTCTGAGCTGATTGCTTGCATTTCGGAAGACGCCGGTAGAAATGTCTCTTGAGAACTGACAGGCAAACGAAGTGGAGAAGAAGTGAAAGACGATGAAAAAAGAAAAAGATGAAGAAAAAGAGGAAGGAGAGAAAAATTAAGGGAGGACGACAAGAAGAAGAAGTAGAACAAAAAATGAAGAAGGAGAGGAATAAAAAGAAAACATTTCAACATTGCATCCGGCATCACAACGATAGCCCTCTTACTGCACACATATTTCAAGTCTGCCTATTGCCTGAGAGGAGCTAAAAATCACAAAACAATCCATCGAACACCCGATACAGAAAAGAAAAGCTAAACAAAACAGTGCATTTCTGTGAGAAATATTTACAATAAAAGCTTCTTTTTTAGTGTGTGTCTGTGACAGATGTGGCACAGATAGCCCATCAGAGCATTTTGGATGAATTGTGCTGTTGACGGCTGGAATTATTTCTTTAACGCTCACGATTAGTTAAACTAGTAATCGTATTGGTAGAAGAACTATTGGCAGCAACAGAAGCTGCTACAGTATTTATGAAAGTCGTAGCGATGGCAGTTGCAGCAGTACTTCTAGTAATAAAAATGCAGTAGCAGTGGAACTGAAGAAGTGGTCATAATATATTCTGAAGTAGCCAAAGCAGTTTCACTAAATAAGGTCAGGGGGCATGGGTAGTTTAACACTCCCAAGTGTATTGATGACAACTGGCAGGAAAGCTACTGTTATGTAGGCATGTGCATGACCGAACATAGTAACCAGTTATATCGGTCATGGAATGAACGATTGCCCGTTATGATGACCGAAGATCGGTTACGCTGTCGGTCATGATCAACCATGATGTGAGGCTAAAGCGACTATCAGCTAGCTACACCGGCGTCTTTGATCTCGGAAAACACAGTCTGTCAGCGACACGCGTTCGTCTCAATGTCATTCTTCTCATACCCCCCCCCCCTGCGTATGAGCTTTTTTTTCCCTTCTTATTAAAGGGGAAAAAGGGGAAATTCGCATGTGAATTACGTTTTAGATAGCTGTAATACAGTAAGAGTAAGAGGAAATTCGTTTCATACGTGTACTGTCATTTGTGTCTACACTGTCATTTCGTGAACATAAATCAATATCATTGTGGTAATATTGAATTCTAGCTGCTTCTTGTGATTGTGTTAGGGTTAAAACCATTAAAATGATAGACTTCGAGGTGCCCGGCGAATGCTTTGAATTTCCTCCTCTCCCACCATCCCACCTCCGTGCAAACGTTTGACACGTGGTATGTTGTTGTTACGAAATTCTAACTTATGACGTGATCGTCATTGTTTGTTATTTAATTAAAGTTTTACTTTATGAGCATTATAATTACGGTAATACTATGGTAATATTGTATATTAAACTGCACTAGAATTCGACGCCCGATTGATCTGCAAAGTCAGATTTGTGAAATATTGCGTTTTATACCCCACGTTTTTCTTAGTCTGAGGCCCCGGTCAGAGGTCAAGTGAGAGAAACTCTGGCTGAGTATGGATGCGGCTTTTTATTTTTTTTTGGTCACATAGACTCACGTTAAGGCCATAACCATAACTGGTGTGACGTCATACATTGCAAAGAGGAAAATATTTAACCGATATAGCAATCGACGATCGACGGTCATGGAGTCAATTAACCGGTTAACCCTCAGTCATGAACATTGTCGGTCATGCACAGGCCTACTTTTATGGGGAAAAAACATATCGAAAGAGAAAGAGAGAGCGATACAGTGAAGGAGAGAACAAGAGACTGGGGAGGAATGAGAGAAAATGAAATAAACAGTAAGTTTAAAAGGAAGATCTAAAGAGACGGAGACATTTAGCTACTTCGTCAAAAAAACTGAAACAGATGAAAACACACACACACACACGCGCGCGCGCGCGCACATTTTGTGACGGACATAAACAAATTCAAAAACAAATTGGACAAGAAAGATGTTAACTAGGATTAAGCCTTCATTTCCGGCAGAACAAATTTATATGCTCATTACTTTGAGCTAATGGCAACAAATCATTGTTTAACCGACTCCTCTCACAGTGTGGACTGTAAGTGATTTGGAACATGATTGTATCACAGGCAAGTTCACAAATGTGGAAATGTCAATTTCTGTTTTTGTTTGTTTTGTTTTTGCTTTTGTGGGTTATGGATTGTTTGTTTTTCTTTCTTTTTGTTTTCCTTGTTTTTCAGATTATCAACTCCATACTCAGTACACTTATGCCAATCTTCCTATACAATCTAAATACATTAAAAGGTATATGTATTTTAACGATATTGCCCACGGTCCTACGACCTCCTATTACATCTAGCCATCTTATTTTCGCCATAATGATCACCTGTATGAAACTTAATTATTTCAGTTAATTACCACAGGTTACTTACATCAAAATGACAAGCACGAGTGCTATAATGTTAGGCATGGCAGAAATATTACTCAGCTACTTTGTTATTTAAAGTACCGTATATCACTCTGCTAACTGAACTGAAACAGAATTGCGAAATAGAAAATAAAACATACGCCAACTTGGGAGCACTTTAATATTTAAAAGAATATATATTATATATTCTCGTGTTAAAAACAAAGCAGTGTTTGATATACTCAATATTTCGCTAGAAATCGAGCATTTTGATTGTATCATCATAACCTAGAAGTATATTGTTGTAATTATTATTCGCAAATAAATGTCTGACAGTGTTTTTAATAATCTAAGTAGGTCCACTTCCAAAACAGGAATCATAAAAGAACTTTCTATCGTCTACACTCGTGTAACCAGTCTAACCAAATAATACCTTCCATTCTAAAAATGAAACGATATTTTGTAATAATGGGTACCCATCTTTAAGATAAGGAATCTCATCAAAGATGTGAGTGTTTTCGCTTACGACTGTTGTATAGATTTTATGCCATATTATATTCTTATTTCAAATGATAATATATGAAGACTAAGCGGGCAGAACCTTATAAAGCTGCTAGTATGCTGTAGATTTTTACCTCACTGAGTTTGATTTTCGGATTCAATAGGAGAATCAAACAATTGATTTCCATGTCGTATTTGTTGGAGAATGAAGGTTGAACACTTTGAGAAAAAGGAATCAAAGGCTTATTTAAAATCAGTTCGCTAATTTAAAAGGATTACTGAAAGGAAAGTATAATTCTAAGAGCAATGCAGTCGACACATTATAATGAAACAAATACAGCTGATTCGGACTGTTTCCTTCTGAAACAAGAAACAAAATAGCCAACCAGTGACCCCAGACGTTCAAATAATCACGCTGACTGCAATCTATTACCGAAACGTCTGTGATTTGCATTGGCTTAAGCGATAAGAGTGACATTTTTATATCCTCTGTCCATTATGTCTTATGCTAGCGCAATGAACGTTTTTGCCACAATTTATGTGCTCGCATCTCCCGTCTGGAGAGAAAGCCACTAATGCAATTGTAACTCATTCGGTAATTTGCTGCGCGATCTTCGGCAATAAATTCAGTAACTTAAGCTTATGTCCGAAATGTAAACGTCAACAAGAGAGGAGACTCACACAGAGTTACAATAATGTGAATCGTGTAAGACAACACAGTCCGTGTGATCTTCACTAGATAATGATTACGAGTCCCAGCTGAAGAGAAGATGAAAATGAGATGACAGATGAAAACCTACCTGAGGCAAACTGCAAATAACACTGGCCCCCCAGGCCACAGCCAACATCATTTTGCATCTCTTATAGGCGTCGATGTAGGTCAGCGGGTGGACGATGGAAAAATAGCGATCCAGCGAGATGACCACTATCATAAATGATGAGAGATAGAATCCAAAGGCTCGAAGGAACATTAATACCCTAGGGGGAAAAAGTAAATATGAGCAGAGATTTACTATGTGGGTGAACTAAGTGATGAAATTTCAATGAATATTTATGTCAGAATGGCAATAAGAAATCTCCACGGGCTCTCTAATTTCTGTCATTTGAGTATGGAAAAAGAGAAGCAGGAAAATATGCCACATTAAGGTGGACTTGAAGTTCAGCTATGCTGCACTCGAACTGAGCTGCCTGTAAGCATAAAGGGTTATGTCCTGATCATGAAAAAACATGTCTCGGAACCTGGCAAAATGAGTCGTGAGTCGTGTGTCAATTTTCCACGAACTGAGATATTACTAGATCTATCACATATATAAAATATTAATTCATACATCTTCATGAGGTGGAAAATCGTGACTAGCCAGAGCAGTGAAAATTGAAGAGACGGTGTGGTCTCTTAATGCAGGCTAAAACCAGAAAGAAAATTATTTATAGAACTTAAATCTATTATATTCACCTCACAACATCCTGATATCTCGGTATTTATAAGCTGCCTGTAAAAGCAATATTGTCCTGATTTCTCAGTACTTATAAGCTGCCTGTAAGATTAATGTTATCCTGATTTCTCGGTACTTATAACCTGCCTGTAAAAGCAATAATATCTTGCCTAAAGATGAGTGTTCTTTTATGTTCTACAATATGAAAATATCGAAATGAGCCTGCCTTCATCGAATTCAACTTCCGATTTCTCTGTTCAAGTCCTGCCACATGACTCACTCTGACTAGCCGCGAGACATATAACAGAGACTAAGGCTCTTCAGCTGTAGCTATTTTTATGGGCACTTTTAGGATTAAATTGTAATAAATGAGGAAACATCCTAGAATTCTTTAGAATGTTTCTGTGGACAGAAAATAATATAGACTTGAAAAACGTTCTGCTGTGAAAAACAAAAGTCAGTAGTTGAATGATAACGGTTGTTTACACTAGATAATGATTGAGGAGGGATGGAACAGAAAGAATATAAAGATTATCCATTAGTGTTTAAACATACAGCCTCAGTGAAGTGTAATTAGATTATCATCGGATGTCTTTGTACCTCAAAAATAAATCAGTCGGTCTATGGGTCTGTTTGTCTGTCTTTTTGCGTTTATACGCTGCCCGTCTATCATAAATCATAGAGTTGTTACCTGCATGCGAGATCTCCAGCTAACCAGGTGACCGTGATGTGCCAGGTGGTTTCTAAAGGCAAGAAGACTACAGCCACGTACAGATCGGCCGTGCACAAGTGCAAGATACAGGCGTTCACTCGAGAATGTTTCCTGCTGGGCCACAGAGTGAATAACACGATAACGTTGCCCACCAGGGCCACCACAAACATGCATGTATAGGCTATGACGGAGACCAGAGTGTCCTGGGTAAACTGCATTTCTCTGGGCAATCTATGAAGCTCTGTCAAACAGGTGACATTAGGTCCTAGTGCTTGTTCCATGGGAACTTGCCACTGTCTAGCGCTGGCTGATAACACTGTAGTATTGGGAGATATGGTGATTTCCATTCCAGTCCCATTGATCTCCACTACAGTGTTCTCATCGTCTTTAATTTTCGTGATATCTTGGAAAAGACTCGTACCATTATCATGTACACATCTGCGAAGGAGAGCAGCCATGCTGAAGGATTGCTGTATTTTAGCCTCAGCCCACGTCTCAGCTCATTGATCTAGAATGATATACAAATATGCCATTTAAACAAAGACAATAAATATGTAAGAGATAGAAGATAGGATTTTCAAACAGCCATCCAACTAATTATGACATCTCATATCTATGCTGATAAAGTCACACCTAACGTCCTGAAACAAGAAGCACATGGTATTGCTCACTACTTAATGCATAATTATTTCATTATTTAATTGTCTTGTTCAATGATGTAGAATATATAGCACTACACTGGCACATGAGCATTCCAGAAATGTGACGGAAGAGCTTGACTAGCCGCGAGACATATAACAGAGACTAAGGCTCTTCAGCTGTAGCTATTTTTATGGGCACTTTTAGGACCTATTTTAAACCTATTTTATTCATACATTCCCCATAGTGATTATGACGTCGTATGGACATGGTTACTTTATCGAAGAGCTGTTCCTGAATGAAGCAAACACATTTAATCTTCATTGTTTGTATCATATAGCTCTAAGTTTATAGCATAACACAAGATCTCGGAATAACCCCAACGCGGAAGTACGTCAGAACGAAACAAACAATTCAACTGACCAGTTATATTATTCTGCAACTTAACCCTGAACAATTATTTTGTCCTTTTTTCTTCCCATGTAGTTAGCGTATCATAT